>CACRXP010000684.1:110539-127905 GCA_902702965.1 Spirometra erinaceieuropaei | reverse complement strand
GGTTCGGGGTCTACCCAAACAGGCTTAATGAGTGCACAAAAAATGCTAAGGCAGTGTGATCCTCCCTACTTTTTCTCTGGTCCATTTCTGGGTACCTGCCCATAACACTGTGCTTTTTAAGGACCAACGGATGGGGTCCCATTGCCCCTCTTCCTCATGGCTCGTCTAAAACTAATACCTTTTCATAATTTCAGAATTGGATGCGCAGGCCAATGATCTTTCAGCCCTCTCTCGCAACTACCGGCAGGACGCAAATGCCCTCAATCTTCAGTCAGCCTACACAAAGTACCTAATCATAATCGGGGTCGTCCTAATAGTACTCTCATTTTTGTACTTTCGATTTTTGTGGTGAACGCCAGCCGCTACTGCCGCATATCCCGCCATTTCCCCTGCTTTTGCCCGCCCTGTTAAGCTCACCTGAGGGTCAGTGTTTTGGCCTCGCGCTTCATCACGTCCTTCTCTATCCCTCTTGTTCTTCCGCACGCTTTCCTTCGTTCTCTTCCTATGGATTTCGGGCAGACATGTCCTCACCTAAGGACGGGGACGCTCGAACTATGTCACAGCCGAAGAATTCATATTTTTATGCTTCGGGTTTGATCTGAGTTTAACTTTGGCGTATAAACTGGTACTCAATCTTTGGGGCTTTCTCGACTTCTTGCTCTCGGCGTAATTGCGTCGTATAAGCTCGAGTTTGATTAATTCGTAGGGAATTTGGTTAATAGCATTGCTGGAGATACAGCAGATCAGGACGGGAGGACCAAGGCGTCCAGAAAAGCTGCCGGAAACCACGTTAGCTTTTTCTCAACCAAGTTCTCGTTTCTACATTGCATGCTTCAAATGGATCTGATTTTCTATCGAAGGTAAACTCACGGCAGGGTGAGAAGTCGACTGCGAGTCGCTAACATCTGTTTCTAACTAATGTAAGCCCCCGAGGTAGACTGACAAAAACGGGGTTTACTGGGACAGCGGCGTTTTCGGGCCTGTTCATGCCACCAGCCAACTCCCCCCCTCCCCGAGCAGCACCTGTTCGCTACCTGAAGCCCAGTAGACTAGTGCGTGTCCATTCGAATAGCGAATAAGAACATCCCCCGCCTTATGTAGATGGCTCTGACGTCACTGATACCTGGGCTTTATAATTAGTCCACTCACAGGCAGTCGATACTCTCAGTTCAGCGCACCCTTGGAGCCTATTAAAAAAATTCAAGTCGACATATATCCACCTCTATGGAAAACATTTTTGCAGACCACAATATTTTAGAAAAATGCATATTGGAAAAACGTGCTATTTCAAAGTCTACTGATAATACTGTCCACGCCTCTAACCTGATTATAGGAAATAATAGGGACGGCCTGTTTTGTTATAGCGCTTCAATACAAGGTCCTGTAGGCGACCTCATAGTCATGGGTATTCAGTTGTATTACTATGAGCTATAGGGAAGGGACTGGAATGACCACTGGTGGCATATTTGCGTCGTCGTTGACCAGCCACACTGCAGTCCGAGGCTGAAACGCCCGGGCTCGAAACCGGGACCCAGTTGGCCATGAGCTCACACACTGTCCGCTTTAGTTGAAAATATTCAAGACCACTGGAGGCGTTGGAGGATTAGGTCTGGTCTCAGAATGGGATACGGGCACTACGTTTAGGCTTGGAGCTTTTGTCTAGACCCCAATGAAATTATGAGTAATCAGTAATCGAAAGGCAGCAGTGGGGAAGACGAGGTTAAAATTCCCCCTGGAGGCCGCTTCATCCCTATCAGTACTTTGAGCCTGACGATGGCAAGTAGGCCGGAAATGACCACTGCAGTGTTTGTTTACTTTGTCGTCGACATATCTTAACTAAGTGCTCCGAAGTAATGGCCGTCAGAAGACCAGTCAGTTTGCTATGCGACGTTGACATACATTTCGAAGGAGGGCTGACGTCTAATGTTTATAATTTAAGGACACTTCTCAAGCCTATGCCGGATGTAGTCTCCCTGCCTAACAGCTCTGCAGCAAGTAAGTAGTCTTTACGCTATGATAAGCATCTGCGCCTACTTTTACTTTTTAATACTCAGATTTCGGATATCGTCGCCCAGTTGTGCTCACATCATGTCTTGTAGCCTTCCGAATGAACTGCGCCGCTGTCGCATTACACTACATCAGAAGGTACGTCGCTTTCTGACATTCGTCTTATAGGCTGCGCTGAGCTTCTGCGTCCTTAACTGGCATCGTGCATGTAATGCGGCGCACGTTCCTTGGAGGTTGTACTGGTCTTTGTACCCAGTTTCGTTTCAAGTCCGCTGAAGGGGTCCGTTAGCCCACTTGAGATTGAAGAAAATGGGACCGATCCTGGCGCATTCGTCCTCATAAAATCTGAACCCATTGTCTTTTTCCTTATACTCCATCTGACGTGTCCCAAAACGCTCGACGTGAACCAGACAGCTGCCAGGTGACGGGCTACCATCGTCCTCCCTGGAACGAGGGTCAGGACTGTGATGGCTCCCTAACGCGGCCTTGGCAACGGTATAGAGAAGGAGCCCACTTAATTGTCAGTAAACTGTGGATCGTGTCATATGAGATTTTATCTCGGCATACATTTGCAGGTTGTCGCAGAAATTACACCGCCAACAACGATTAATTCCTACGACCTCACACCTTAACTCAAAATTCGTTATTTTGTGAAATTTTCTTCTTGTTTAATGTTTAATTACTACTCTCATTTTCGTTGTCGTACAAAAGCGTAGGATAAGACTTTCGGCGTAAATCCAGGCTATTTGTGTGTTTTCTTTAATTTTGTCAGCTTACTGTCTAGCGTGCTGCCCAACCCATAAAACTCCCTTTGCCATAAGTAACGTGTGGCACGATCCACAGTCTACTGACAGTTAAGTGGGGTCCTTCTCCATACTGTTGCCGCAGCCTTCACTGATTGTTCAGTTAACTACGAGAAATAACTGGGGACTAGCTCTTGACCGCACATACTGCGAGCGCCGTGTTGTCCAAACAGACTGGGTTGCTCGCTGCATTGGAGACGCCGTCTGTTTGAAAAGATCCCCATCGGAAGTTTTCGGATTAGTCAAACAAAGACTGTTCAGATCTTTCAGTGACCCAATTTCGGGCGCGCACTGGAAAGAAAACCGACGGTAGTCTGTTCCGGTATTCTGGGCAGGACTGGCAGACTGATGGGAAAGGCTGTCGTGAACTGGCATTCACACTGCGATGGTGCCATAGCAGGCCTTGATGACAGTGAGGATTTGCTACTAGAAGCGAAGAGGCGAGTTCTAGGAAGTGGTCGCGAAGAAGGCGACGCGATCGCTGGAAGAGGAGCTTTATTAGCTCGACGTTTCGGATTCTGACTCGAGTCTACCATGAGGGACAGTCAGGTGGGGGTAGTGGGCTGCCGATAATCCTGACCGGCAGGCAGCGCATAGCAACTGCATACTGCAAAACCTGGCCAGTCGGACCGTGATGCACCCGGGGGCTGCCAATTGTGATAGGCAGTCCACTACCCTTATCTGCCTCTGACGATGGAGAACCCTGACGAGTGAGAACCCTAAACGTCAGGCCAATCAGATTGTTGTTCCAGCGATCGTATCTCCTTCTTCGCGGCAGTAAGAATTATTGGCCGTCATGCCACAGGAGCTCCAGAGGACCGGAGTTTTAACGCAGTGGACAAGTCAACAAAACAGACGGTCACCAGTCCCCGGTAGTCATGACCGAATTCGAGAACCAATCACAGTGCACATGTTTGGTCGAAGTATCCACCTATAGCTCGGAGACCGGTCTGATTAGGCCTTGCCCTTAAATGAAATCGGAAACCGCATGAAATTGATAATAGGAAAGAACTTTTTTCGATGTTGATTAAAGATGTTCACACTTCGTCTTCAGTCCTGATGGCAGGATGGCCAAGCCCAAGTCATCAAGAAACGACCTCGCCTCTTCGCGCTTTTTCGATAATTACAGCGTGTGTGCCCTCCTCTCCGCGCGTCTCATTCTTCGGCCTCAATACTGAGTCCATTATTTCTTCCACCAAGAGGGGACCTCGACACAGCATTGTCTGAAGAATGATAAAATTACGTTTTCGAGGGGGAAGTAGTGGGTTGACCATGAAAGCTAAGAAGACACTGGAAGTGCTCAAGCTAAGCAGGGGTAACATTATCTGAGGACGATACATAAGACATAAATGACTATGCCAGTGTCCCTCATCTTTGTTAGTAACGGTTTTCATGTGTTACTCTCTGGCCGCTGTGACTCCACGCCTGTGCTGTAGATCCGGAGCTTCACGACGAAACGGAAATGCACATTTGGGTCCTGCAACCGGTCAATGATAACGTCACATGACCCTGCCGCGGACTCAGCTGACTATCCCTAGTGTAAAAAACACTAAAAGCCAGGCTCACCCTTTTCCCAGTCCTCCTTGGGTGAGAGGTCACTATACAGGCCATATAAATGGAAGGTGGATAATTAAGGTAGCAAATGAACGTATGGCAAGAGAGGAAAAGTCTTGGGCCAACACAGGCTGACCTTGTCCACGTCAAGATAGTCGGAACAGGCAATATAAATATTTTTTCAGCTCCGACCACATATGCGCGATTCAAGAAACTGCATTGTAGAGGAAACATGCATAAGAAGGATAGAATGGTCACACGAAAAATAGCGCGAGTAGAACAACCTTTCAGATGTCTCAGTAGTATTCGCTCTCCATGTAGAGCTGTTTAGTGGCCAAACGCCCATGGTTGCGGCCCTGCGCTCCTTTTAAATCAGCCTTAACTGGCGATTTCAATCCACAAGCCCTCGGTATTTGGTATCTTTTAGGACAATTGTGATAATGGGTGCGATCGGTTCGTCTGACGTAGAGACTATTACAGTCTGAGCATATTAGTTGAAGTTCGCTGCACAGTGTTGAACGCGCGAAATGCGATCCTCACCCCAACCGAGTTGGTGATTCTCCACACATCTTAACTACTGGACACAAAGGGCGTAGGTCTAAAGACAACCCACTATCTCGTTGACCTGCTTCTAGATATTAAGTCCTCTAAAATTATATGAATTATCTGGATAGCTATTATCGGTCAACTGACTAGAACGGGAGTCAAGTGCAAGCAGCATCACGCAACCCTGTACTAGTAAGTCTGTCAGAGCTTGTTGACCCCTTTTTAAATCTGCCGCAGTCACCTAAGTCTGTCCGGGAAGCTGGAGACGAACCAAAATCTTTTATCGAGTCCTCCAATAGAAGACATTCGATACGTAATTGCCTCAAACATTTCAGTCACCTAAACGATGCTGATAACTCAATGACAGTTGACAAACTAAAGACTCTGTAGGTCGACTGTTTCTTGGCTGTACAGTGAGTGACCGCTCCCATGAAATTTTGGCCGAAATTGTGAAATGCGTTTTCGATTTGGAAGGATTACTTAGGTGGGATTGTAATACTGATTATCATACGGCATAATCCAGTAACATCACGGACGCGCCGGGATGTCGGCTTTTGAATGCACTTCTTTTCGATCTCCTGCAAAACCCACACTCAATAAAAATGCCTAGTTAAGTAGCATGCATTTTTCACAATGATTTCCGATGGTCTTATACATTCAAATATATTTTATAGAAAACATGCACACAAATATGCTTTCTTCTGCTCATTCGGCGACAAATCACGTCGAATTTACATTTTATGCTTGAGGACAGGGTAGGTTCTAAAAGTTTTTAATCATACGATTTTCAAGACCGTGCAATGTACATTTATACAGCATCGTACCTGTCTGTTTACCATTGCTCCTCATGAAATGTACAACATAGTCCGCACTCATTGCAAAATTTCATGAACCCTATATGGTATCTCCTTAAAGGCATAGAGGAATAAATTATTTTCCTCACATGGAAGGCATGCGCCTTATAGAATGAAATCGCTAAACGTTAGTGCAACGGCTGATCTGGCCTAAAATTATTCGGGAATTGGAAAACTTTTTTAAAACCTAACTATACCCTGTCTTCGAGCATAAAATGTAAAGTCGACGTGATTTGTCACCGAATGAGCAGAAGAAAGCATATTTGTGTGCATGTTTTCTATAAAATATATTTGAATTTATAAGACCATAGGAAATCATTGCGAAAAATGCATGCTACTTAAGTAGCCATTTTCATTGAGTGTGGGTTTTGCAGGAGATCGAAAAGAAGTGCATTCAAAAGCCGACATCCCGGCGCTTCCGAGATATTACTGGATTATGGCGCATGATAATCAGCATTACAACCCCACCTAAGTAATCCTTCCAAATCGAAAACGCATTTCGCAATTTCGGCCAACATTTCATGAGAGCGGTCACCCACTATAGAAGAACTTACATCCCTCTATTATTTGATACACAGGACCCAGTCTCCCTACCGGAGACGACCGCGCAATGCAACAAACTGACTGTAGCCGACACGGCGCCACATCTACACACGAAAACCGGGCCTTACCTAACATTTGCGGTTAAAGACAACCTACAATGGCGGAAAAATTAACCCACTGGAGCCTAATAGTTTGCACTACAGTCGTTCGGTTCCCATGTCAGAGGCTTTTTTGCAAAGATCGAGAAGTATTCCGAGCAAAAACTAGGACAGTCACTTATGGTTCACCAGCCATCGTAGCCAGTTAAAGCGACACCTCAGGCTGGAGAGACTAAATCTCAACTTGGGTTCAGTTAGTCGTTGAAATTAACGCTCGAACAGTCGAACCCCCACCCGCCCGCCCTCTGTCGGCTGCGGTTTTGAACGCGCGGAGCTACTCAGGGGACGACAGTCGGCGAAATGGCCCGATAGGAGGACGTAAACGCACGCAGCCCCCTACTGGCTCGATTATTTGTACTTTGAGATGCTTGTGCCGCCTGCTCATTCCTTCACCAACAGATTCACAAATCCAAAACCTTGGTCAGAACTGTCTTACCTTTCATCAGGCCTACTAAGCTCAGCGATTCGGCACTGCCACCCTTCGATCAAAAGGGTTTGAACAGGTAACCCGGTAAGGTCCGAGGAGGATTAAAACACAGATGGGTGGTCGGTAGACTTTACTCAAAAAAGACAGTCTTACATATTACGGTCAGAAAGGGAGATTAGGGCGGCAAGATGTCAGTACTGAGGGAAGTTGGGGTCAATTTTTTCACTCCATGCCTGAAGACCACCGGCTACGTCGCGAACCACAATAGGCACGGAGGAGTCCACGGATCCGTTGTCTAAGGCAAACAGGTCTGGATTAGACTGCAGGTTGGCCCGCGACAGCATATCCTCGAGAGCCGAAGCAAGCAGGTTTGCAGTAGAATGGGACTTGTTCCCACGGCGGCAAATCAAGATGACTAAATCAGATGAACAGAAGGACGTCGGTGAAGTCCGGTGGTAAAACGGTCAACAAATTAACCCGACACAACAGCCGGGCCGAAAAGCGCATCTCCTAGTAAATAGGGTGTTTGGAATTTGTTTCGGCTGCCTTGTGGACTGCTGGTATAAAAACGACCACTAACCCAAACCGCAGTTCTGCTTTTATGAGGTAGGTTCTGTGCGACATATGAAACCGCAAGAAATCAAGAGGTGGGTTCACAGAATCCCATCTGAAAATACCACTCGTTTGAGGATCATTTGCTACTCTAGATCCGACTTCAGAACTCTACATTGTACTAGACGTAGTCAGGACTGGTTGCACTCGGTCCTGGGAAACTAGAGCAGGCAGATCGTACGACGCTGAAAGCCTATAATTGTGTCTGGACCATCAAAAATCAGAATCAATGCGACTAACTACGTAAGTAGTTTGAAAGATCGCGTGACGTGGTTGGAATATTATAATTATCAGGAATTGTGTGCACGATGTGGCGTGTAAGTGTCAAACAGGCGTGTTAGTGGACAGTGAAGTTAGGAGCTTGGATAAAGACAACAGACAGATAAGGGTCATCAAACTCGAGTGCCTGTCAGTCGGTTATTGGTCCGAGGTTATTGGGATCCGAGGATCGTCATAGTAAATCAGGAAGTAGTTCAGTCCAGAGGCTCTAATGTCCTGACAGCCGAAGTCCGGTCTCCAAACTTCCAAGGGGCAACATACATCCACCTTTTACTAAGGTAGCAAATCTGGCGACAGAATATTACCCTTAATAACTTTTCTGAAGGTGTACGACAGGCTTTTAGAAGTGCCAAATTGACGGAAAGCTACATCGGCATGTCATTCTGTAAATACAAATTAGTCGACAGTGAATGCTACTCGTGCGAAATGAGTGATGCTCAGATTACATATATTACGCCACTTGGGAGATGGCATGTGACTGTGAGTTCGTAACATCCACCATGCTCTTATCCGGATTACATTCACGACCGTTTGAAACTGCATACAGCCATATTTTTGGTGTCGGGGTCGAGGGACGTTCGAAATTCCTGACATCCAGTATGGAGGGTTCGCGTTAGGTCAGGCACTTCGACCGGATCAGGTTGGGAAGTAAAGGTCATATTTGATAAGGTAACTTAAGGTTTTCTGGTGGAAACAGATCCCTAACAGCCATCCGGCCTGTTGGTTCGAGGTCACCTCCTCCAGCTCATCGTTTTTTAACCTGGCTGCAAGGGAGTAGTAACGTGTGAACTTAATTTTAAATGTTCGACCGGGATAGCCACGTCACGCCACTGTCCTGCTGTTGTTGTTGGTCCCTTTTATGTGATTAGCTTGGCAGGCTGGCCCCCAACAATAGTATCGAATTACCTATTGGTAAAAATAATCTGTCAGGTGTGTAGAGGGACCGCACTAGCTAATGGAGGAATTTTTACACCTGGGAATAGGTCGATTCGATAATTTGGGCCATATCGTCCGAAGATAAGATCCCAAGAACATAAGCTGCGGCCAGCTGCCTTAACCCAGGGTCAGGCCAGTGAAACAGGCAGAAAACACGCACTCGCCCTGGGGCAACATTGGTTTAGCGTCAGGAAGTTTAACTGAGGAGGAAGTCACCAAGGCGTGCGTTCCCACTATGCAGATTAAAATTTCCACTAGAATTCTAAAGTCAAGTTTAGTGCGCATTATCAAGAGTACAGTAGATGCGCTAACTCGTGAAATGTTAACCGAAATTCCGCAGTGCGTTTTCGACACGAAAACATTACTTTAGTGGGGTTGTAATATTAATAACCCTGCAGCATAGTCCTTAGATATTTCAGTTACTTCGGGATTTCGGCTTTTGAATGAGCTTATGTTTGGTCGCCTGTAAAAGTCACACTCTGTACAAAATGACTACTTATGTAGTGGGAATTTTTCTCATTGATTTTCGGTGCCCTTATAAATTCACATACATTTCGTAGAATACATGCATTCTTGTGCTTATTTGGTAGAAATTTACGTCGTATGCAAATGTTATACTTGAAGGAAGGATATAACTCGGTTTTAAAAACTTGTATAATTCCCATATAATTCTGAACCCGACCTGCCGTTACGCTTGCACTCATGGTTCCCAAACCACATGCTGTAGACTTTCCGTGCACGGAAAATCATACGCGATTAAGAGAAGACTATATGGGGTTCATGAAATTTGGCAGTGGATCTGAGCCATATTGCAAACTTTACAAGCAACATTAGTAAATGCAGAGACAGGATGCAATATGAACGACCAGTTCACGGTCTTAAAAAATCTCAGAAATAGAAACTTTTAAAACCGAAATATACCCTTCCTTCAAGTATAAGATTTGAAAATGACGTAGTTTTCTACCAAATGAGCACAAGAATGAATGTTTCTATTCACGTCTTCTATGAAATGTATCTGAATTTATAGGGGCACCGAAAATCAATGCGCAAAATCCCCACTACATCAGTAGCCATTTTTTACAGAATGTAACTTTTGCAGGCTGCCGAAAAAAAGTTCGTCCAAAAGCCGGAATCCGGCAGTAACTGAAATATCTTAGGATTATGCTGCAGGGTTATTAACATTACAACTCCACTTAAGCAATCTTATCGAGTCGAAAACGTCTTTCAAAATTTCGGTTAACATTTTACCGAGTTAGCACATTTACTGTGCACAGTGATGAATGACAGAAGTAAGAAAAAAAAGGGACAGTTGGGTGTCGACTGGCAGGTGACTAAAATAAACGGAAAAATCGAAGCTAGCATTGTTGTTGCTTACCAGGATACGGTTTTGTGGAGTCAGGAGGCTGAGCGTTCCTTATATGCGAGCAAATTTGGGTAAGGTTTGAGTCACGATACAGCTCGGGTAGCGGTATATCTAAAAGCGCAAAAAACGTCCCCTTTTAAAAGAAACACACCCTAAGCCGGACAAATCGAAATGGGCTCTAGTTCATACTGAGGATTAGAATAAGTATATCAGACAAATCAAAGGAAAACAGTGTTTTGGCTTTTTGTGTCGTGCGCAAATTTTAGGGGGGAAGTGCCACCTCCGTCACACAACAAGTCTAAGAAGATTGAGATTTGAATCCCTGAGGCATGTTGTGCCTTAAAAAACAAAACACACCAGCATAAAGAGGCGATAGGAAATATGGTGACTGTAGACCGTAGGAGTCGGAAGAAGGGGGGGGGGGGGTTGAGTCGAAATGGAGACTGGTCGTTTGACAGTAGTCTGTTTTTGTGCACAATACCTAACTCGGGCGCCTTCTTTTTAGACTATCTTCCACCGCAGGTAATTCTATAAAGTCGCCTGAAGAAGCTTTCAGCAAACCTGCTTGACTCACAATGGGCCTTATTCCGGCATGCTGCAATACAGACTCGGTTATGCGGTTCGGGCGAAAACATACAACTCGGTCCACTAGTACTCACTGCTTTCGTCAGAGCTGAATTTAGTCGATAAGCTTCGGTGTTACTCCCGTACTCTGTTGGGATCGTGCACTTTCGCTAGTACCGTTCAAATATGCGATACAGCAGGTTCATCGGCAAGCGCGCCGAAGGACTATTTTAGCATCAAAACAGGACCTAATCAGCACCTTACGCAGTCTGGGTATTCTGGTGGCCTCACAGTCCTAGCAGTCTCTATCGTAGACAGTCGGTACTCCGTCTCAAACAGGCGCGGAGGCAGTTGAAGCGGGCCTGCTTGGGGTGTCGAAGTTGGAGCTATCTGGAAGGCGATGAGGTCATTCAACTAGGAAGCCTAATATTTTACCAAACGTAGAGGCAGGAAGAAAACCGGGCATGCAGAGGCTCCGTTCGGCGCTATGGAAACACCTACACCCAGAGTCAGATAAGCCCGTAGAGTTGAAGGTGAGTACGTGAGGTTTTGCGCCATGATAATCATTCTGTATAGATGTGACAAGGTTCCTTTGTTCAAAAGAGGTCCTACACTTGAAAGGTTATAGTTAAATGCAGTTATTCAGGTTCAGCACATGAATATACTACACAACTATATTACATTTTAATTCTATTTCGAAATCGAGTTATCCAAAATATGTCGGACAGGAATGGTCTGAATAATTAGCGGCATTCTCATGTCACAAGGCGCTTGATTTGTCGGGGTTACCAGAATCAGCCGGGAATTCAGTCAAGACGAAAAATAATCCCAGCAAGGGTTAACGCAGCGACAGGAAGACTTCATGTGTGTTGTCAGTGCGGCAAGAGAACTTCTGGCAAATCATATTTATTTCTATTCTGAAACAGCCTAAATAAGCAGAGGTATCACGGGCTCCGCCTGTATGAGCCCACTTTTAGGGTTAGCCAGACGACTTTGTCGTGGCCAAGCGGGTGAGTATGTCTGTGCGCTACCATCGTAGGGCCAGATTCCATGTTTGAAGGAGAGAGACAGAAGGAACCAGTTTGAGGGGTTTATTGTGCACAGAACCCGGAGTTGTCCTCTCAGGCGACAGTAGCCACTGGCGAAGCCAGGGTTGATGTTGACTGCGTCGTCATTCCTGAGAGTCCCCGAGACTGTGATGGTAGACGCTTTTGTAGGCTCGTCGGCCAAGCTTAAGTGGTCTCCAATCGCTGTGTGTTGCATTTGCCGAGGGGTGGTGTCCCAGTCGCTTGTTTTGCTGGCTGCAGGGGTGGCGCGTTCAAGTGGCGCATGGGCAGCCGCGACGCTGTGTGGACGCCATTTTGTCCGAGCTAAGGTCGGTCGAGTGGCTTCAGGTCAGCTCGCTGCAAGGGGTGAATGACCTTGAGACAGCGAGGTCTTGAACAATGATGCCAGACCGCTCATGATGGCTGCCTGCTACAACTTCTCCAGAGACACCGCACAAGCTGATGAAATTTACTTCGCAAACTGACTGAACACAATGATAAAAAACCAGACGGTTGGCCTGGATAAACTCGGACATCGCGCACCTTACATGTTAGATTTGCATATTTGTTTCAAAGTTATTATCCTAAGGACAAGGCGTCCATTTTGGGTGGAAATCAATCCCTCTTTAAATGCTCGCAATTTCAGTTTCAGTTTATTAAGGGAAATATAGGCGAGCGCCTTTGAACTCCCTATTGGTTACAAGTCGTCGGAGAAAAACATTGATAAGTGGGAAGGTGAAAAAGGGATTTTGTACATAATCGCGGACAGCTGACAGCTAGTCGAAAAAGAGTAATTATTAACGGTTACTTATAAATTACAAGTGGTATAAGTACGTAAGAAATTGGTGCCGGGTCATGTGAGTGGATGTGAGGCTAGTAATCGGGAAGCTTGCTGCGCGTCAAGTGTACACTTAAAGGAATTCACACAGGAGGAGATTCGACTGGCTTATTACTATCCTCCATCTCCAAAAACCTTTATAAAACCCCCTGTAACATAGGGTTATTTGGGTGAGAGAATAATATGGCGACAATCCGCAACGCAAAGTTCACGAAAACGTAAACTTCTGTCTGAGCAATTTTTTCTAGGGTTTCCGATGTGGGCGTCCGCTTCACACGAAATGCACCAAATGCGGTATTTCATATCCAAAGCTGCACCCACATTTGATGTAATCTGGTCAAACAACTGACCAGTTTGTCTTAAGGATCAATTCCAAGAGTAGTCCGTCCGAGTATTTAATACCGTCCTTTGCCATGCATAGTTGTAAGCCCACCGAAACAAAAACAGAAGCACTGAAATGATTATAGGATAATAAAACGCCGTTTCGGATGGATGCTGGTAGGCATGCCGAATAAAAGCCGTTTGGTCAGTGCCGCCGGAAGGCAAAGTCACTGGATGATTTAAGTTATTAGGAACCTTGTCAGTCTGCAACAGGCCATTGGCATGCACAGCACGCCAGACAGGTTGGTGGTGATTGGAACGTAAGTGTAGAATCTCCGAAAGGGCGATAAACCGAATTAGTACAGCCTACCGAAATGAAATAAGTAGGACCATACATTCCGGAATAACAGAGGTTGTAATAAGCCTGAAATACCTAATTCCCTTTTAATTTTTACCGCAGATCACATCCAAACACTTGCGAGAGTTTTTTAACAGGTGACATCAATCTAAACAGAGGAGGTTTACCAAAGCAATTCTCAAGAAGTTTAAACATGATTTTTCTGTCCGCGTAAATCATGGCAGGGGAGATGTGAACAACCACGTTATTTTCGGAAAACGGAGATCGTAGCAAAGTACTGTTTGAAGCGATAACCCGATAGATTCTTTACTTGGTCAACGGTCAGGCTCCACTTTTAGATAGGCCAATAAATATGGATTTAATCGTCATTTATAGAGCGGCCGAAAACCAACAACTTCCATAAAAACCTTCGAGAACTCATGTTTCGGAGGGTCGGATACCCATAAACACCAGGAACCATGAGTCCGGACAATCGACCTAGGACATCGAAAACCGCAAAGCATTAACGAGAACTCCAAGAGTGCCTAGGAAAGCCACGATGTTGGAAGGAGCCGTCCTAACCGACTCGTTCGCACGCCATCCTAACGATGCGCTCACACGCCCTTCTATAGATCCGCTCACGAAGAGTGGGCGTGTTGATTTCACGCTGGCCATCGGCAGGATTTGAGGGATGCTACTACCTGGGACTCGCCTGTTCGCTTCTATCAGATGCCCATCCTCTCAGATGAGTCGGAATGCTAGCGTCCCAAGGGCATCATCTGATTGGCTCGATCCCAGGCCCACCTTAGACATTTCTGCATGTATCATTTGTCACCAAATTTTCACTGTAAGAACTCAACAGTAGACTTCTTGTTCTTCCACCCCTGCTGCTGAGTTCTCATTTGAGGATTCGATAGTAGAGTTGTACAACGGGCTACCCGTTAGGCGTTACGGCAAGAAGATAACACACGGATTCCACCGTTGCCGGAAGGCACAAAATAATATTAAGGAAGGTGAATTCTCCGATGAACAGAAGATGAAGTGTTCAGAATATCATTTCTTATTTTTTTTTCAAATTTCTTGGTCCCTGACCGACCTTTCGACTTGTAACCTTATGAATTCTTTCAATCCTGCGGTGCCTGCATCCAGAATATCAAAGAAAAGCAGCTCTTTGTAGTCGGCTGCATCTCGAACAATGCAAAAAAGCAGCGCCTGCATTCGATTTCCAAAAATCGTTTTGAAAAATACAATTAAGTATGAAGCCCGAGCGACAGGCTTGCTAAGCATAGTTAGGAAATCTCCTGAACTGGATTCAAGTTTTATTAAAGTGTCGTAGACAAACAGTTACTGCGGGTAGCTACTGCTCAGAACGGGCACCTGTTGAAAGTGGAGTCCCACAATGGTCAGTTCTTAGGCCGCTCCTCTTCATTATCAATCTAGATGATCTACTATGGGAAGTGAAATCGGATATGGCGCTCTTGACAGAAGATCTTAGACTATAGAGGGTGATAAAAGATGAAAAAGACGTTAGGATGCTACAAGAAGGCGTAGAGAATCTGTACGCATGGGACGAGAAATGGTGAATGAAATTGAACACCAAAAATGTGTGACAAGGTGAAAAATAAATGTACCCTCACGCCAGTATCGCCTGGACAATCAACCACTCGAAACCGTAGACGTGTAAGAAGACTTTGACATATTTGTTAAAGACGACTTAAGCGTCACCACGCAGTGTCCTAAAGTCGCAGCGCGGGCAATGTGAGTCATGGGCGTGATACGAAGAAAGTCTATTAATTTGAATGAAAATGTCTCTGCGAGGTATATGGGGTAGTCGTGTGGCCGCACCTGAAAAGTGCGGTACATGCTTGCCGGCCAAGGCTTCGGAAGGATATGGATATTCTTGAAAGTGCACAGCGACGTGCTACAAAGACTGTTCATAAACTCAAAAAATTTTACGTACAAACAGCGCCTGACGACCTTGAATCTCTATCCTCTCCATTACAGGCAGGACAGAGGTGGTCTCATAGCAACATTTCAGTTGCTAAGATGACTTGATCTGGATCTCGACTGGGGAACTATGTTTGAAATGGCACCAAAGACTTATCTCAGACGACACTATTACCCGCTTAAAAAGGAACCGTGTCACACAAATCAACGTTCCTCCTTTTTCTCGCAGTCATTCCCCAATGGCATTCTTTGCCGAAGTATGTTGCTAATTTCCCTACCGTGAGTGTGTTTAGGGGGCATCTGGATAATCACCTGTTAAAAGGCAACCCGAGCACCCCAAGCCCGATCTAGCAGACTACTGAAATAACTATCGATCCTACTAACACGAATTCAACAGATACTTTTGTGTACATTAACCTTCACCCGGATGAAAATTTTTAAAGTGCGAACACAGTGAACGATTTTTTGCCGTTATTGCGCAAATGCCGCACCTTTTAGAAGCAAAGAGACGGGTCCCAGGAAGCAGTCGTGAAGAAGGAAACTAGACTGACTATTTCCGGCTTGTCAGGCGTCGCCAAACCGAAACCTGGGCATACTTTGAGGTCGAAGCCTCCCTAGTTATTCGTTGGGCGTAAAGTCAGTGATTACAAAAAAATTGGACTCACAGAGACAGTCCTTCAGTCTGCATATCTCAACTTCTACCGAGGGGCGAATATCGATCAGGAGGTGAGGGCTGTTGTTGTCGCGTAGGGCCTTCAATTCCTGTAAAAGATGGTGCGAACAATAGAATTCCGCGAAAAAAAAACCGCAAAAAGGTTTAGAATGTAAACGGAAAAGAGACCTCGAGTGGCAGAACGTATAGGTACGCACCAACTGCCGGTTAGGCATTTCGAACTAGTTGGGTGACTGGGTCCTGGGGGAACATTCTTCGGAGTGAACCAATCAAACGGGATTAATGCGGAATTTCATGCCAGCGGGCGACAACAGACTATCGCAGAACTGCTCTATAGGGCTATTAGTCGATTCGCTCCAACAGTTGCGAAAACTTTACTATTTGACAACTAGTAAATTTTTTGCAGGGAAGTCAATGGGGTTCCGAACCCACGACTGAATACGCACGGCTTGTGTGCAGCCAACGCTCTAACCACCTGGACTAGGAGGTCCCGATCGAGGGCCCGACTGTGTTCCCATAGTCCATTTCCTTTTCGCCAGTTTATTTTACTAGAACAACGACGAGGAAACATGTTCACCCCATCGGCAAACTACAACGGCCCATTCACTGCACCAGGCCACGGTGGCTGGCGCTGATCACGGCCGTGCTGTCAGAAATAAGCTCGAAAACACTTTGGAGACTACCCCCACATGTGATAAAGTAAATTAGATAACCAGATAAATAATTTCAGGTATGCGTTCAGGATCTACGGAATGCGAGGGCCGATAATAACAACAAGATTACACCAGTATAGGTATTCTAGGATTTATGAACAATCCAGGTCGAATTAGACAATCTGTGAAGTGAGCAGTTTTTTGGCTCAAAGATACAAAGGTTCTGGACTACATGTTAAGTTATACGCTTCGGTATAACTACTGAGTATATAAATGCCACTGATTCCAAAGGCGTTGACGCTAATATAGTGGGAGAGAGAGAGAGAGAAAGGAGAAAGGGAGGGAGACATACAAAAGTGAGTCGCTTTACCTCGACTGTTATTCTGGTATCGCCCATTGCGAGGTTGGGTTGTCGTGGCTACAAAAAGAGGAGAAAATGACCGATAAGAAGACCCTGCCTAACTTAAAGACTCACAATAGTTCAGTTTATGGTACATACCACATCACAATTTGGAGCTCCGCAGAATTCCATGTAGTCCGTTTGTTTAACAATCTCCGGCGTGATCAGCATAGACGGAGCACACGTCTTGCAGTCCGGCCGCGGCTTGCGTAGTTCCACTGACCTCGTCGTGTTCTTTGCCATGTCCATAATGAACAGTCGACCAGCTATGGACTCTACGGAAGGTGGATGGAAAAACAGGCCTAGATTAGTGGTCATATTTCGTTTGGTAAAACGCGCTTTGTTTGGGTCTTCAAAACCTGTCTAGGAAATATTGGACACCTTTGGTTGAAGGACATTACCGGCTAAGACAATGCAGACTGGAATGACAATTTATAGCTTACTGGTCGTCGTCAGCCAGTCTTACCCAGACCTAGGTCAGCCACATCCGAGCCTTAAGGCTGTA
>CACRXP010000684.1:86915-110497 GCA_902702965.1 Spirometra erinaceieuropaei | reverse complement strand
ACTGAAATCATCTACAACTGAATGTTCTAAAATTTTGGTTCTACATTTTCGCGGAAAATATTATGTTAAATGTGTATATTACTGACAATATTTCAGTACCATGTCTATTTATAGTGAGATATTGCATGTACCGTTTACAATTGGGTTTTCAAAGGCATTGCCTATTACTCTTAAAATATACTGACCTATACTGACCTACATCTGATGGACCAAGAGGACTTGAGACGGTTTAGGCCCTAAAAATCGAAAGAGCAAATTGGTCTGGGGTGACCGAAATTTCACTAATTTGATTCTCCAGGACTATGTTAGCCACAACGACTTACTCAAGTTTTTGTTCAGCATTGATATGTCAGAGCAAATAGGCGCCAAGTAGGGATGAGTGACTATTAGCGTGGATTTTGGTACAAATAAGGTGTGCATTCGGGGGAATTTGGATTGTAGAGTTCTGCCATAACACCTATGAATTAGATGAGCCTGGTAGTCAGCTGGCGGATTCCAGATGTATTACTTAGGAAATTCTGCTTGGGCAGTCAGCTTTGGTGGATTCCAGACGTTGCAGAAGGTTGGGCGGGTAACTTGACCCAAGTGTCATTAAACTCGCGTCGTCTGGCGGGGCCTCGTAGCTCAGGAGGCTAGATCGTCGGCTGTACTAAAGCCTTCCCATTGCTGTCTTGGGTTCTAACCCCACCGAGGCACCGCGTTTTTCAAAGTTGAGTCGAAATGAATAGATGACAGTGTTCTAGAAGGTTAGAAGACGGTGGTGCATATGTAAAAACTAAACTCCTCCGAAAACAACTTCCAATGGGAGTTGAACCCAGGCCCACAGAGCTAAAAGTAGGCACCCTGTAGACAACAAGATCGTTGGGGTGGCTCACTGATGCATTTATACAATTAAGACCACCAGATGGCAAACATGTAATCATACTATTGCATGCTGCGCGACTGTGGTGCGGAGTGGAACCGCCTTCAGTTAAGGCTAGCTACGAAATATGCAGGCTCTTGAGTCTGGAGAATAAGCAATTGCGGACCACAGTGCTGTTACGTTCAGGCGCGGCTGAGCACATATTTGGCAAATCTCTTACCAACTAAAAAGGCGCGAATCATTGCAAGTGTTGTCCATCATCATTAAGCGAAGTAAGCTTCGCCTTTGGTTGGTGTGAGGAAGGGACAAATGGAGACATCCACCTTCAGACAACCATGCCATAAAAAAACTGCCCGACGCTTAGGGGATGAGGCTGCCGAAGTCAAATGGAGCCGGGTTGATTTCCCGCCAGACGACGACGAAGACGGCAACAAAAGCAACAACACAAAAAGTCGCGACAGATAAGGTACTCACCACCAATACCAGTTAGAATTTTGATCGTCTCTGCGGCCTGCATAGTTCCGATGATTCCGGGAACTACAATTAGAAGGTACAAAAAGATGTCGATTCCAGGGGGAGACCATTTATACTCGGCTTTACAAGCCGCACAAAGTGGAGGTCAAAGGCACGGTACGTGGAAGGCCTCGGCGGGTAGAGGGCTACTTGATAAACGACCCGGGGTCTTACCAACACCGATGACTCCGGCATCCGAGCAGCCCTGCACTGAGGTGGATGGTGGGGGGATGGGGTGAATACAGCGGTAGCAGGGTGCTCTCCGCTTCGCTAGCCCATCCTCCTCCCCCTGTCGGTTCCGCTTTGTAGGCTCATCCGGGGCGGCAGTGATGCGAGACGGCGGCTGAGCGGTGAGATAGACGGTGAGCTGGCCGTCGAGACGCAGGGCACTACCACTAACGAGTGGCAGAGGACCACAGGCGGCGCAGGCGTCATTCAGGAGATAACGGGTGGCTACATTGTCTGTACAGTCCAGAACCACATCATGACTGTTTGAGCGGGGGGGAGGTAGACGGGGGGGGGGGGTAATAGTCAGCAAAGAAACGCACCAAGCATACCACATCCAAGATATAAAAAAGACGCGGAAACAAGGGCGCCCAATGGTTTCAAGCCGTTTTTCTATCAGTCCCGCCCCCAAGCCTCCTTTGCATGGGAGCCTTCATTAATCACTTGCTGGTTCTCCTGTTAGCTGTCTCCGGGGGTCAATTTACGGGTTGGGTATGGTGCCCGGTAGGAGACTGCGCCCCACCCAACAGTTTATCTCAACGGTGACCGCAAAGTCATGTATGACCGCAGAGAACAACCCGGTTGTTTATTTGAGGTGACTGTGCTCGATCCGAAAAATCGGAAATATACGACAAAGGTTGGGTCAGAACGGGTAAAAGCACTAGGCCTTGGTCATCATTCCGCAAATGCGTGAAGTTACAGGACGTCTCCTGCCCCGACAAACAGTGTCAGAACATGGTCGTCGACATTCTGACGTACACGATAGTCGGACAGTTCTTGATGACTGCACACAATGATTTAATTAGAGCTTGGGGTCCGAAAAAAACTGGAAAGAGACAGGCGGGTAGGTAAGAGGCAACGCGGCTAGTGAGGGCGGAGAAAGGAGGTTTAATTTCTAAGAGTGCAGACAAAAAACATTTCCGATTCGAAGTGGCTTGCAAGAACAAATTGCCAGGCCAGGTGTATCGAGTACGCCCTTACTCAGGACCGAGAAAGAGCTGAATCTGGCGTCCAAATCTTGTCTTTGGCTTCTGAAACGGTGGTGAGCGCTTGAGTTACATCCACGAAACCATATCGACTGGTGGGGAAGGCAGGTTATGCTAGCTGGGGCTTCTCACACATCGGCGAATGTACGTGAACCCTGGTTCGTTCAGTAGGTAGAAAGGTTACAAAAGACGGTTTTCTACTTGGCCAGACACTGCACCCAAGCCCACATCCAACAATCTGGACCTAGGCCTGTCTACGGAACACAAGGGAGTTGGAGGTTCAGGCCCCTGTTGCACAAATATTGCTTGGTTGTACTTCACGGAACTCTGCGCACGCCTGATAAAATCGGTCGCAATGAGGGTGTGGTGTCGAAAACGGTGGGCTTAATCCACTCTCGTACTGGGCGGCTTAGAATATATATATAGTGCTTCATTAACCACATCGACATCGTGAAGGACAATGCCGAGACAGTTTTCGTATTCGCCTTAGCTTCGCCACTCCCAGTTAGGCGGCGACGTCAGATTTAAGACAGCAACACCGATGTCATAAAGGCGGACGAAGAACGTGCACAAACCGCCTCAATCGTCTTTCTTAGTGGCCTAAGATATCCTCGCAATGCTAATGCAACGAGAGGCAAAGTCGGTGAAATTCACGCGAAGGACAGTCCTCAGCCAACGGCAGTCAACAACCGCCAGGTTTTGCTCGTCTTCACAGAGCACAGTCCATCGTTCGCAACAGCACAAGACCGGGAGGATTACCGGCCCACGAGGATATTTATGATGATTGACACATAGAGGCGGATCTATGGACACCGTCGACGGCTCCTCAGAACTCCGCGGGCAGTATCGATTCGGGCAACGTTGGAGTCTTTATCCGGTTGGCTTGCCAATAACTTGACTGAAAGACATTAGGCGCGACGGGTGCCTTCGCCTGGTCTGAGATGCAGTTCGGGAATGAGGTGGTTTCTGTTGATTCCGTCACTGAGGCAGTGCTGCGTAAACCTGAAAGTACTCTCAATGATTTTGGGAACTGAGAATTTCTATGATGATTATTTACTGCTGCCTTCGCCCTCGACCAAAATTGCAGAGTGGGACTGAATTTGTGTGCTCATCATTTGGCTGGCGTAATTTTGCGATATCGAGGCGTCTTGCATGAGCAATTTTAGGCACAAATGTGAGAAGAACTTTCAGGAGTGCGCCCACGAGAACATAATCTGATCTAGGAGCGTTGATCTGCCATCATGAACCCCTGTTACCGACCTTCGAGCTGGTAAGGATGCAGTTATTTTGGTTAGCCGTAGGGTCACTGCCAGAATAAAACGTTAGTAAATAACTGCGATATTGGCAGAAGATGTGACAGGCAGCGAAGTTCAACGTCCTTTTGCCAGTTTCGCGCAGAGAGGCAATCCCAAAGCGGTCAGTGACTGGTACTTGAGGAACAGACAGTATGTCGCAGGCTCTGTGAAACACCGAGCTCACTTTCCCTCCCCACACCCATTCTATTCAATTAATTGATCCTATCCGTTGCTGACTATTTCAAATAAAATCTGTGTAAGAACGCGACCGAGAAACAAATATCAAAACGGAAGTTGGTGTGACAGACAGGAAACCGAGTATATGAAGAGTATATGAAGATGGTGTAGAGCGGAGCGTTCACGCCGCTTCATCGTCTACCACAAGCACTCCAGAGTCTGGCCTCCACCTGCTTGGCGTACACCCTCACTGATGGCTCTCAGACATCCGGCCTCTCTCCACTGAAAATGTACACTCAAAGCAGGGTATGGACGTTTAAAATAACAAAATGCACTGACCGCCAGGCCACTAAATCCATCACCCAAACCATCAACAATGACGTGGCGGCGGGGGAACTATCGGATGTGCGGCAAATCGGACACAGAAACCGTCTAGTGAAGGTCAGGAAAAGTATTGTCGGGAGAACCAAGAAAGCCAAAAGGCGGGAGAAAAGGTGGACTCACCCAGCGACGATTTCGCAGGCGTTCTGATTAGTCAAATGGACATTATGAGTTGTGATGATCACGTGGTGGTTTATACTAAAGAAAAGAAGTAGCACATTAAAGTCTGTAGATTTTAAAGCACTGCGAGCATAAATTAACTACAATTCCACTCAGAACAAAGTGCTACCCACGTGCAACGTATTCTACACCGGTTTTCCATGGCCATTTTTGAGAGAACTGGAAAAAAACGTTAGGCTGGTAATTGAAAACCAACTTCCTTGGTTCGTATATTCTCCAAAAAATAACTTGTGCTCAAGGACCTCAGTTGGCCCGGCGCGAATGCTCTCATAGAGCACCACAGCAATTATTTTTTGCGACGAGATATCTAAAACCTCATAGGATGTGCGGATATATCCGGAAAAGGGTGATATACTTTGCGTGTAGGACAAATAAACTTTCGAACACTTGACAACGCAAGCATACAGGTGAAAGCCTTGAACTTTTTTTCCAGCCAAAATGTTCCGGTATTGAAGTAAAGATGGTTTCTCGAAAAAACTGGGTTCCGCAAACGAACAACGAAAACATATCCGGAATTTTGTTGAAAGAATTAATCAACCCTGCAGCTGTATTTACACCCACAGACGGAAATACACTTACTGTCGAGGTAGCAGCTATTCGACAAGTGTGGACGTCTTAGGTGACTCGAAAACCATTAAGTAGGTAGGCTTTAGTTGATTGCACCTTAACATGACAAAGTTCTACTGTGATCGGGCCTATATTGCGTACCAGTCTGAAAGACAGACTTTGACCTACTTGTCTACGCTAATGAATTAATTTTCATTTCAAATTCATTCTTATTTCACACTGTCAAAGGTGTGGACAAGTACAAGTTAGAGCAAGGTGTTAGAAACTTGAAGGAACAGTAGCCGAAACGAAATGAAGGTCGGGAAGTCCTCCTTCCGGCGATAAAACCAACTGAAGACGATGTGTAGGGCAAATTCGTAGAAGCCTACTCAAGATATAGCGAAGGATATACACGTTGATCAACCGACAGTTCGACCGCCGTATCCGACGATGTCCACCACGCGCTCCACAGCAGGCGGAGAGCAGGCGCGCGTGAATTAGGTCATAGCAACACCAGATTTGCGCAGCATTTGCCGCAATCTCTCCTACAGCCCCACCTGGGCCCGATGTCATGACCAATTCAAGAAAACCGGAGGAGAGAGAGGGCGCAGTTTGCTGGCGCCGACGGAGCAGCCCCTACGCGTGCGCCAACATTCGCCCGGTCCAGAACGCACACTTGACCAGAATTTTTAACAACAAATATGAGAGGGTGGCTGGGATCCGAATTGGCGTGAGCCTGCAGCTGGACATGCCACCACGCTCTGAATGTTGGCATTTGCTATGGGTGCGAATTCTCGATAACTTCTGCCGGACTCCGAAGAAATCAATCACTATTAGTCAGACAAGTCAAGCCGGAAAAGTGAAAAATCACGGCAAATGGGTTCCAGGATGACCGGAAAAAATTGACAGATTTGTAGGCGGGAACTTCGCTGTGCACTTGTCTGGGTAACAAACACAATCGATTTTTTGCTTGGGTAGCGACGTGCGACAAAAAGTGGATCCTGCGCGGAATTTAGCGCGATGGCGATAATGCGTCAAAGCGGTTGTCAAAACGGAAGATGGATCAGAGAAGCTGGTTTGCAGTCAGTAGTCAAGTACAATTCACTACGACAAGGTAAAACTATCGTCGCTGTGTAGGCATGAACTCGACGGAACTTCGTAGGACGGTAGTATCAAAAAACAGACAAGGACCCGAGATATGAAAACCAGTTCTAATGAATACAATAGGCACAGAGAAAAAACAATCAAATACAAGAGAGGCCAACAGAACATAAAAGCTCTTTCACGGCAAGTTGATTACCTACGCAGTCTTTCGGCCAATGATTCAACCTTTGGGGTGCCGACTTTCTCCTCAGAATGCATAACTTGTCGATGCAGATTGCTCACTTCGACTACATCGTCGTCAACGAGAGTCAGCCGAGCTAAACAAAGACGAAACATCCGAAAATAATGGCGTGAAGAATAGTGGTGAAGTTATAAGCGCTAATGAGGAAACACGAGTCCAATGTGTCCCTCAATGCAGATTTATGGAGCGTGGGTCAAGAGCGGAACTCGGGGAAGTTGAAAAAGTAATAGAGGTCGTGAAAACAAAAGAGATAATAAGCGGAATGATTGCGGAAACTTACATACGCCGGCGGCTGCCAGGTAGACGGCAGCAGGGCACCCCAAACCGCCACATCCCACGATGAGAACGCGACTGTCTGTAAGTTTCTGCTGGCCTAAAGAACACGAGTCAACCATTGAAAGGGGGCGGGGGTTAGGGGGATTACCGCTAGCTTTGGCGATTTCATTAACAAGTCTGAGCTCCAGTAGAAGCCAGGATGGAGGATGATCGTATGAGGAAGACAGTCTAAACTGAGTTAAATAGAGACATAAAGTGTGTCCGTCCTGTCATTATTCATGTGATTAAGAGTATATTCATTGCAGGCCTTTGTTGTGGGCGGCCACCGCCATCCACGATTAGGTTTTACTTCTAGGTGGGTCTCTAACTGTGAACAAAATAGCCATCAGCAGAGGACGTCCGAGAACTCACTGTATGGGCAAAAGCTTTCGAGAGCTCTTGTGAAGAAATCGCTGATATGCATAAACTCCAGAACCCATATCTCCAGACAAGTGACTGAGGACACGGACCACCACAAAATACAACACTGGAATTTCAAAAAGACCGAGGGCCTCAAAGAACTCCACCGTCGCCAGGTGGCTCACAGACATTTTGCAGGAAAGAAATTCCCTTGATATAAAGATAATTACATGTTTATAATTGTATCAGTTAATTGTGTTCCAATTTCTTGACCAGCGACCGACCTTTCGACCTGTCCCCTATTCTCGCAACGTCCGCAATAAGAAAACCAAACAGAATCACCTTTGGCGCGGTTAACTGCATCTCGAGCAATGTGAAAGACGAAAAAGTTGCATCTAGTGCAAAATATCATTTTAAAGACACCATTAAATAGCAAGTCCGAGGAAAGGGTAAATAAATTCTTTAAACGTTGTCTTGGGTATGCTGTCATGTTGACTTTCTTATTTGCATGGACATACGGTAAAGGGGATAAACAAGGTTGATTTCAGAGGGCAATAAACTGAGGTGGTCAAAAAGCAGCGTACCGTGTGGACCGAATTCGGGGATAATCAACTGTCGACTGTAGCGGGCGATTTCGCCATTGGAAAGCTCACACTTTTCCTAAATGCATAAGATCAAAGTTAGGTCGTATAACAAATGCAAATCAGAAGGCAAAATATTCGACGCAAAGGGTAGCCAGCGACGGTGTCACTAAGCACAAATTGCAATGTCAATGGTAACCTCTATAACAGTATGTAAAAGGGACGTCTAAACCAAATTCAAGGTGAAAACGAGACTCATTTTAGACCGCCGACAGGCATTCCGGAAGGTTGAAGGGTCTTCGGTCGTTGCGACTCAAGGGATTGATGACGGCAGAACAGTGTTTGAAAATATGCGCACCACCGAAACCAGACAAATGAGAACGGGATTAACGAAAATAGCTCGGCACCAGCCTTTCGCCCAAAACCCATACTGCTCTAAGATCATCCTTTTTTTCAGGCAAGCGTGTTTCAACTGTCTGGGAGACGTTTCATGCCTCACCCGAATTCTCGGTTTTTCAGTAAAGCTAACAGTCATAGCCGATGAAACAAGCGAATACACGGCGATTTTCATCCATTTCCTTTAAGAAATGTCGTGTGACGAGTAGAGCGTGGATTTACCGCCGTGCAACACCTTCAAGTTAGTAAACGGTAAGCACAGCATCAACCCTTCCTATTTCCGAAGTTGCATATATCTGCAAAATCCGAGGAAAGTACAGCAAGTTATTAAGACAACCAATACTAGCGTAATCCACGGTCTTAGTCCATGGTTTATGATAGAGCAGAGAAGAAAAAGTTAGAAACGCTTACAGTCTAAAACGTCTTCTGAAATCTAGCACGGAAAAGCCCACCAACTAACAATGCCTAACCGATGTATCCGACCTCATGACTCCTACTGAGAGCCTCGTTTCTGTCCGCACGATTTTTAAAAGGCTTTCTAGACAAACCACGTATGCATTGAAGATTGACGAGTGAAAAAAAATAAGAAGTCCGAAAGTCTTTTTCAGTCGCAGTTTCAGGAACAAGGTTAATGAATATAAAAATTACAGACTAGTTTTAAAAGCCGACGGGTGCCCAGGCAGTGAGTCAGAGGTCCGCAGTTCGAGCCAATGCGTGAGAATGCTTTATTTTCTATAGTCTGTACTATCGAGTCTTTTCACTAGCAAATTAAACGAAATTCGAGAGTAATTTTTTGAAAAAGCCAAGTTCTCAACTGGGACACGTGATTTCTTGCATCCAGGTTATATTGACCGTGCTCTAAATCGCCTGGGAAAGGCCAGTAGTTCCATCAGCACTGATAAAAACTGTAACGCAAGAAAATTCAAAAAGACAGACAACCCACAAGAGACAGTATTTTCATGAAATTGTGGACATCATGCAGTGAAGATCGGGTAGCAAGCCTTACCATAGCGAGCAAGAAGGAATTATGGGGCAAGAACAATCCTGGACTCTAAAATGTTCAAGATAAAGCCACCAAAAGGCCAAACTTAATACATGAACATCTGAAACAGGTGGAAACAGGGAGACGAAGAACTTCGGTTAACCATAGTTATCTAAGAAAACCACCAATACTAGAAACGCATATGTTGGGATAGTTAAACCAGGACTGGCGAACTTTGAGTTCAGTTTTTGCAAGTACACGCTAGAAAGAACTAGGTTGTACGTGTTTAGGAAAAAAAGACGCGCAGTAAGTGATGAAATTGACCTTATTGACTGCAGATATAAAGTAAATGTTCCAGGATCAAACCAATTCAACCAGGAATAAGGCTTACGTTTGAAGACCCTGACTTTTGATGCCGGGACCAACAGTAAAAGTTATTATTGATAGACTACCATACGCAATAGCATGTGATCTGAGGAAATAGAGTTGAGTGACACGAGAAAAGTTCACTTCCAGTTGTTGCAACAGCAGTGTGAAATTGTCTATGTGAAGCACAGTTCGAAGGCCCCGACACAGTTTTTTATGTAGTCGATGGCGCTCGAAGAATTTACGTAAGAGGTACCGTGTGAACCACTTGGAAAGAGATTCTAGGGCATACGTAGTGATTATCCGTCGTTTTGGAAGTGTGAATGGAGTCCATTCCACGACCTTGCCTAACTACTTATATGTCTACCAAGGCCGGTTATCCGAGTTCCTCGTAGACGGAAGGATTCTGTCGTAATTTAAAGATCATATACAGAAACTGCGGCAAGAAAGTAGTGCGGAAGCCAAGTCAGCGTGAATGGACAGCAACTGCTAGGGGAAATGGAGGATCAACAGGACATCAATCTTCAATAACGAAAAAAATCCAGGAAGGAAAGGAGACACATCTTCGGGCTTGTAAGGTTTTTATATCAGGCCTCGTGTGCAGAGAAAATCTTGGTGCTTTAAAACCACACGAGATAACTATATCACTGAATTAACCTGCATGTCCTCCTCCGCCACATGAGGATACTCCTGATGAAACAAAATGACTAAAGAATTGTTTGGAACGGCCAATTCGTGTATTATTGATCAAAATGCACATACATAAAGTCATTGTTCATGGATATTACGCAAGGAAAGTATCATGCGATTCCCGGTGGACGGAAAGTCACTTCAAATATTCTAAACGATACGCACTAACGGTCGAAATGAGTAATCAGTTCTCCAGCACAATAATGGGGCTGCAAAGTACAGGAGGCTGTTGGATGATCTGCGGTGCATAATCCAGGATGAGTGCTCTAGTATATCATGGGCACTTGCAAAACACCACAAAATACCCTGCAATAAAATCCCTGGTTCTGTAGATCGTTAGACCAAAATACTAGGAAATGTCCGGTATTGCATAATCGCAAGACCAGGCAGGCACCTACTGGCAAGTAGAACAAGAACGATCGGTGTTTCAATAAAAAAAAACTGAAGAACAACGGAGCATAAGGTCGTTTATAAACAAAAGTTCTTATCGCTTCATGACCCAATGGTGTCTCATGTTGTGAAGATAAGAGTTTCATCTACACTGACAACCTCTAAAAAACCCAAAAACTCGATTGTAGGCATCGGTGTCAGGACAAAACCCAAACGTTACTTTTAATACTTCCACTCAATAAGGATTAGACTCTAACCTTCATCACGGACTTTAACGAAAACTTATTTGGAAGCTTAGTTTAATCCACGTGAGATTGCTAGGTAAAATGCTGTACAACTGGATAACCCTATGCTAGCCTTATACAAGACATATCTGTAACCAAAAGCCTCAGTCCCTGGGCTGACCCTGGTAACGCTGCACCAGCAAACTACTAGACATTCAGTAGGCTGACTTGCGTAACGGTCCACAGGCAAGCTGCCCATGAGTCGTTCATATGACCAAAATGTGCGGCATCGAAGGTCTACCTGGCGCATACATGCATCGATTGGGTGCGAACGCCGACGAGGCACACAATATGCAGGCTGTGGAGACATCACACAGTCTTATAACGCGGCTTGATGGGAAAAGCGAGTTGCATGACCCTCTGAGCATCCATGACGATTACACATAGTGGATACGGTTTCAGGAAGGTTTGAGTCCTGCAAGTGAGATGGCGAATGTCTTCGCCAGATATGCAAGTGTATATCGAGCAGACTGGCTGCGACACGTGTGCCAGCAACGAAAAATAACTCGTGCATGTTGTGTCGAGTTAGTCAATCACATAAGTGGTGATGCGCTATGAACGAAGCCCGAAATGTTAGCCAACCGTTAACCAGTTAATAATGCGACGTAATCAAAAGTCAACTGAAGAATGCAACCCACACGTTGGGAAGTCGTACAGTACGGTCCCTACTGCTCTATTTCAGTTGGAAACTGCTACTGCGTCCGTTAAATCGTTCTATCCGGGTGAGACGGAAACAAAAATACACATACAGTGCACGGCTATCCATCCGATGATGCAGAGTTTTCGGGGAACGCATTATCAATTAGATGTAATCTTATGTCTAGTCGATCGTAAGGACATAATATGCTTTGTATATACAAAGCATAGTCAAGGACAAAATCTAGACATCAAAAAAACAACCCCACCATTCAAATTTATTATAAGATAAATGTACTGTCATAGAGCGTCATCGTCTGCCATAATACGAGAGGTCCACTATTTTTTCCAGCGCTAACTTTAGGTAAAACTACGCAAGCTCACCCACGCAACAAATCGGAAAAAGAAGCCCAGGAACCACGGCAGACTACGCTCGCCGCCAAAGAACCAACAAATAAAGCACAAAACTAATTCGAAAAACAAAAACGTGTCAGTAAAAAGATAGAATGTGGAAAGATATATGCACTCAGAAAATGATGGATGGGATAAGGAGCAACCAAATCGTCATGCCAGGTATATAAAATGGATCGTATTCTATTAACAGCACACAGTTTTAGGAGACTAAGAACTCGAGAAAATGCATTCAAGCGAGTACGCAATCCTGATTCAAAGACTGCCCCATTGCCGGTGACGCGCCCCATCACTTCGTAACGAAGCCGGAACACCACGTGCGTGAATCATTCAGGACAGAGGAATTTTTGCATGACTTCCCAGTGCCCATCAACATTTATATCCGTAAATATAACACTTTTATTAAAGCAACATCGGTGTCACTTCATAGGTTTCATAAGGCCCACGAACGTAAGGTAGGGGTTTTATTCAGTTTATTTGGTAAGGATAAGAGGCAAAGCCTTTGATAAACCTATTGATTACATGTCAGCTCGTTAGAATAACTGTACACGAACAAAAATTTTCACTATTAAAACAGTACTTGATTGATTTGAGTAGCATTGTTTCAGAGAAAATATTTGTCTGGACCAGGGGTATTAATTCAGATTCAGACTGTCGGGGGAAAACAGGGGACACAAATAATCATCCAAGCGTTTCTTGAACAGTTGCAGGGATGTAGCCTCCACGACTGACTGAAGGAGATCGTTCCATTTCTCCACTACCCTCTGCGTGAAAAATTCAGAACGAAGATTCAGCCTGGACATTGTCCGTAACTTCATCGAGTGACCACGAAGATTGGGTGAAAGGTGCCACTGAAACATGTCCTCAAATTTAAGTCCATACTCAAGGCCATGTATTATCTTGTAGACGAGGATAAGATCACCTCTTTGCTGCCTGTAACACAGAGGGAATAAATTAAGGCAATTCAGTCTGTCTGTGTAGGAATGGCTTTTAAGACCGTTTACCAGCTTTGTTGCATTCCGTTGAATCCGTTCGAGGCATTCTTGGTCCATTACCAGCCATGGCCGCCACGCTTGTATGCCATATTCTAAGTGGGGCCGAACAAATGTGCCGTAAACTCTACCAAAACGGTCTTGGTCAAAATTTACGAAAGCCCTTTTGATTGCATGCAGCAGTCCCATGGCGTTTTTTGCAGCCTTGTGGCACTGCAGTGTTGGTTTCGGGTTGTCCCGCATCCAAACCCCGAGATCCTTCTGTGAAGTTTCTGCGGGGAGCCTTATATCTTTCAGGTGATAAGTCCTCAGACTCTCATTTGAATGAGAGTTGGTTGGACGCAGATGAAGGACGGCACACTTCTCCACATTGAAATCTAGAAGCCATTTCTTCGACCACGCTTGCAGTCGGTGCAGATTATCTTGAAGGGATCTCTGATCATTCGGACCCTTAATGTCTTGCCAGAGCTTAACGTCGTCTGCAAACATTATTTTGCCGCAGTCGAGTTCCTGAAGGCTGTCGTTAACGTAAAGGATGAAGAGCAATGGTCCCAGAACTGAGCCTTGCGGCGCACCACTGGCCACATTCACCCATTCTGACATATCATCTCCGACACAGACACGTTGTTTCCGACCAACCAGAAACGTCCTAATCCAGTTCCGAAGATCTCCCCGGATGCCGATGGCGCTCAATTTGTGAAGAAGACGTTGGTGTGGTACAGTGTCAAAAGCTTTGCGGAAATCGATGTATACGACCTCGACCTCAAAACCCTCTTCTAGAGCCCTGGTCCAGATCTCCAGACAAGCTAGCAGATTTGAGAAGCAGGAGCGTCCTCTCCTAAAGCCATGTTGAAAATCCTGCAAGATGTTATTTTCTTCACAAAATTGCTGTTCTTTTCTATAGCTTCCATCGTTTTTCAAGGGAGGCAAGTTAAGCTAATAGGTCGAAAGCTGCTTGCTGTTATCTTGCTACCTCCCTTATGCAATGGAACGAGGTTAGCTGTCTTCCACTGTGAGGGCAGCCTTCCTGTTCTCATTGACAGCTCAAAGAGAGTCAAAAGAGGCTTTGACAGCTCCTTTGATAGCTCCTTAAGTATCAGCCCGGGAATACCGTCGGGTCCAGGAGACTTATCAGGTTTTATTTGACTGAGGACGCGTCTGACTTCTTCCACGGAAAAGGCGACGGTTTCAATGACGGCAATATCTTGGCGCATTTGAAGCTCCCGGCTGTCTCGGTCCATTTCAAACTGCTGATTGTCTTCTAGGGACTCCTCCGAAAAAACCGATTAAAAAAACTGAGACAGTAGTCGCACTTTCTGTGACCCTTCAACTAATAAGTTTCCGAGTCTATCCTTTAGACACGCAATTTCGTCCCTATGTTTCCTCCTACTGCGGATGTACCCGTAAAACTTCTTGGGACATGTAATGGATTTTGCTATCGGTCGACGCTCGAAAGAACTTCTAGCAACCCGTATTTCTTTGCGGCATTTATTGCGCTGATCCTTATATTCGGCGAGTGACCGTGGATCTCGAAGTTGCAAATACTTTTTCCAGAGTCTCTGTTTCTTCTTCATGGTCTTTTTTGTCGTCGGGTTGACCCACGGCGGTCGCATACATGGTCTTGTCATTTTTATTGGACAATGGGAATCAATCAGACGCTCTATAATCCCGCGAAAGTACTGCCAAAATTCGTCTGAATCTTCTGTGTTGACCAACCAGGTTTCCTCCAAAAGAGTGCGTCTCATTCCGTTAAAGTCACCCTTCCAAATATTTCTGCGCATCTTGATTTTTGGTTGTTGGTTGGATAGGAGAGAGCACACGCAGGTAAAAGCAATACGATCGCTTAAACCGAGTGGAGGTTGTGGATTCACTTCCTTTATGAGTCCTTCTTCTTTACTGAAAACGAGATCTAAACAGTTAGATCGTTGTCCTTCTCTCATTCTTGTTCCGAATTTTATGTGCTGTATGAGGTATTCATTCAGGGTTATTATGAATTTTATGATGGTTCTCTTACTGTTGTTCTGTCGCTATGATCATGTTGGTTGTTTTGTGGGGTCGTCGGAAGCCAGAACGGCTTTCCGCCCGAAGTCCGTTCTCCAGATGACTGCTGAGGCGGCGCGAAAGAAGAAGTTTCCCACAATGTCGGGAACCAAGACTCCTCTGTGACAATCACAGGCTTGCCTGTCCCTGTTCCGCATACAGAGATGGACGATTGTCGCGTCTTTGAAATCCTGGGGGAGCTTTTATTGCCGCCATATCTCTTGAAATAGCGGTGTAAGTTTACTTATCAGTTCAGGGCAACAGTGGTTTTAGAGATCAATAGGGATAATGTTAGGTCTCGTTGCCAACCCACCAGCGAGCTGTCGCGCAACTTTGACTGTTTCAGGGAGGGAAGACGGATTATCCATGTCGATATTAGTTTCCATATATGGAGCCAATCGATTTAGGCGTCAAAGATTGTGGATGCATAGTCGAGGACCCTTCTGGAGTGCTCAGCTCAAAGATCCAGATTATATGCTTTCTCCATGAAAAGTGTTATTTCGTGGGAGTTGAGCAGCGGTGAGGTTCCTTTGGTGCAGTGACCATAAACATCCCTGATGGACTGAAAAAATTCCTCGTTTCATTAGGATTCGTATGTCCTCGAATTTGCTCAGTCTTCCGGTCAACCCACAGCAGCCCTTGCTGCATAAAGCGGTAATATCCGAGGACCGCGATTGGTCCAGAATTTGTACATTTATTATTCTCAGCAACTAGGCTGCTGATTAGTATGCTATCGTCAGACCGGTCCTGGCGTTGACGACGTGCGCGACTGGGGACTAACATGGTGCTCGAACAAATAACCCACCGAAGTTAGAGTCGTGGTGTCTTCATAATGGCGCTGTCGTCTGTAGTCGACGGCTGTTCTAGGTGCTGGACCAACTGATGGTTGGAATCTAACCGATGGGCAGAAAATTGCAGCAGAACAGTATTTTAACTTGGTGGTTGCCTATCTTGCAGCCTCTGAAAACACTACACCATGTTCATTACTCAACAATGTCGCGAATTAAATCTAGGCTCGAAAGAGGTGCCGACAAGGTATGATATCAGTGTCGCAACAATCCGACTCGCCGCGAATCGGAGTTCTACGACACTGATATCATACCGACAACTGTTCTCGTGCCAGAATTCAGCGAACTGCGCATTTTTCCCACCACCCAACTTGGAGTAAAACTGGGCGGTAGATATTCAAGGAAATATAAATTAAAGTCAAATATGCCCTATGGAGGAAGGAAGAAACTGTATGGTGTTAATTTTCAACGCCAACTCGCTAGACATCACCCTGTTTCTCACAAGCAGAAGGCTGATAATGGCCTGCCTGATAGAGCAAAAACACTTTGTTCTGACGAAGATTACCAGGTCGGACTGAATAACCCCTCCGAGTTACTTTCGCGGAATGGCTACCCTGGGTGATGTTGCACATCGATACATGAAAATAGAGTTAAAATAAAAGGAACATGGTGGTTTCCATCAGGAGCAATTCCTTGCGCCAGGTTTCTGAGGTCGTTGAGAGACGAGAAGACACGATCGGCGTATTTAGGTGGGTGACACGTACAAAAACCTTAGTGAGAGGTGGAAGACATGAGAGCCAATCAAGACAGAATGGCACACGACGGCACTTACTGGTGTGACGCCCCACACTACCCGTATATACGTCAAAATGGCTCATCTAACCAGCCTGATCAGGTATGTAATCTGTCCAATTTGCGCCTTCCTCAACCTCCACAGTCGCCATACTGTCGCAAACGCGAAATGTCGATTTCCTAAGCACACCCAAAATAATGACTACTTTTGCATGTTTGTTCAATATCTCAAGACGACCTGTAGAATCGACGTCAAAATCTACCAAATGAAGTTCCATACTCTTCAGATTCTATTTTTTGGATACCTTCCTTCGAGTTGATATATATGGTAGGGGTTCGAACTGCGACTCTATGATCATTAGGCGTGGCCTACGACTATGCTACGGAACGACCGCCCTGTAAGGTGAGATAGAGAACATAAGATATCGAAGGAGGACCGTTCATCGGTCGGGTTGCAGAACTCCTGCATCACTACTGGTCGCTAAACCAACGTTTATGAGGACTAAAGACTTGGTTCCTATGCACAACTGACCGAAAACCTTCCATAACATGAACAGTAGACGACCCATTCCCGACAATATAAAACGGTGTTGCCGCATAAAGAGCCCGAACCCTAAGCAGCATTTAAATGATGTGATCGAGGGCAGCGGTTAAGAGGCTTTGGTCCGATTCGACGTGAAAATAGGAACATTTCGGTGCCTGCGCAGTATTTGGGGGCTCCAATGTTGCGCAAATACCGGGCTTGTTTAAACGGCCTTCGGTTGGCGTTTTTAAAGCACTGGACAGCAATAGGAGGCGGGACGGACAAAATGCAAAAGAGAGAGCTCTATTCACAGCATTATCATCATGTAGGGCAAATGTGGCATAGGGTCGGAAAAGTTATGTACAGAAGGCCGTGGAAGCAGTGCTAGTCTACAGACCATACTCAGCAAGCATGTTTCTAGTAGCCAGTTCGGCTGGCTTGTGTTTGAGTGCGCGGGTTGGCTGCTTCGTACTGTCCGCATCGAAATCCAGACGGCGGGACCTAGGGAGAGTAAGCGAGTTGAAATTGCTGATAGAAACAGTTGAGGGGCATTGGAAATCACGTATGTAGTACTATCGTGTAAAAAGCTCGTGAAAACAAAGCGACGAGAGCCAACACCGTGTTGAAGGCGACGAAAGGGTGACTTAAAGGTGAATTTGCTTATAGCGAAGTAGAATTGGGTAGCATCTGCCTTGACCTGCTTTTCCCGATTCCAATGGTTCGCATGAGCAAAGCGGATTGGGGAAAGGCGCCGGTGCCGTGACTGGCGCTGCTAAAGCTAGGCATACGAGTACAATACGTTCTGATCCCTAAATCCTCAGGAACCAGCTTTCAATGGTAGGAACCGTTGGTTGGCATTTAAAGGTACACACAGACCCATCGCGATCAATCCTGCGCTCTTTGTGAACCCAACACATTGATTCGGCTCGATGACAGCGAAGGTGTTAGCATTCATAGGACATATCAACACCATCTTCCCGGACATACAATTTACGATGGGGGCGAAAGAAAGCAACCGCTTGGCCTCCCATGATATTTTCGTCCACGTCGGAGATTGCGTTGGCCTAAAAATTAGGTATCCAGAGAAGGGACAAAGCAGACAAAAGTATAGAATTTCGACGTAACTACCCAAAAGGCTGTAGACAGTTATGTAGGAATGCTATCCTGGCGTGTTGGAACACTGAAGTAAACCGAAGACAAGGTCGCCGAATTGCAATACGACAGGAGCTTAGAAAACATGGCTATCTGCGCAACTTTGTCAAAAAATGCACGCGCAGACCAGACGAGAGACCGAACCCTACTGGTCCCAAATTTTGACAATCGGCCTCGTACTTCAAGAACGCATCAAGTCATCATCTGCCTTCTCACTACCCGCTGCTGGAGTTGAACGCGGATCAGAAGCAATCATAAGGTGCTTAGTAATGAGACTGAAGGACTCACTACTATGACAGTAAACGCCCTAAGTCGTTTACCACATCTGTTATGGTTGCAGACAAAAAGACGCGAAGAAATTGGCAGGTCACATTGAAAGCGGATAGCCGACTTCAACTTGGCGCGGCTGTAACCATACCTGGTCTAGTCAGCCTCGATGATGTCACTATTGTACCTCTCCACGCGTGACGACTTGCGACAGCGGATCTAGACGGCTCGGCCCATTCGCCTCTCCAGCGACAGGGACCGAACTGAGAAGATCCAATAACTACTTCCCTGTTTGACGAACTGGGTCGGGCCAGGTTTTGAGTTGACCTCTTCTGTTGACGTCTTCAGGTGGGAAACGGAGCTGAGTCGAGCTACTTGGGAAGACAACGGAGAATGTGCCCGAACCGTCTAGGCCGTCTTCTTTGGATGGTGTGAGATATCTTCGTGATATTGTCGCAGCGAGTGCGAACTATCTCATTTGAGACGAAGTCGGTGTACCTCGCTGGAAGGATGGTTTTCTGTCAACGGTGGTCTAGTACCCACGGTCTTCGCCCATATTACAAGAGCAAAGTCCAGCACTCGCAACCGTAGTGGAGGACTGACCTGATGAAAGAACGGTATGCACAGATCTCCGTGGCGATGAGAATGTCGCTTTGGATCTATAGGCACTTTCTAAGGATTGAGAAAATCATGCGAGCAGCATTGGTGCCGGAGACAGTGTCGTTCTTACTCTGCCCATTCGGCGGCGGTCTCGCCATGAGGCATTTAAAGGTGTCTGCTTCAAATTAACGACCATTAATACCGACGGGTGCTTTCCGGTCGGGGATGCAGACTGAAAACACTTTGCTCTTCCCAGCGTTTATGAATAAACCGGCCGGAGTAGCGACTTCATTGTCCCGAGGTTAGTAAGGCGATATTGTCAGCGTAGTGTAGATTAGTCATTCGGCGTCCGGATGCGAACTCAACACTTTTAAAACCGTGCAGGACCTTTTCAAGAATCCAGTCGCTGACGTAGTTGAACAGAGTGGTCGGCAGGATGCAACCTTGTCTGACGGTTGGGAGAAATTTCTATGGACAAGAGCTTTCGAAGTGATGGAGAGATAAGAGGCCCTGATCATGATAATAGTTTGGGGCGGCACACCATCTACTTCCATTATTCACCACAGGCAAGCCCGATGAACAGGATCGAACGCAGCGGCAAAGTCAACAAAGCAGGCGGCCATCGGTTGTTAGTAGCCGTGGCGGAATTCTAGAGTGCACCTCAGTGCGAATATATAGTCCGCGCATCCACGCCCTGTCTGAAATCCGGCCTGGTTGAGACTCCTCCTAAATCCGCGCACAGACTGGAATCGACAGAGAAGAACAGTAGTAAAGACCTTCGCAGCAACCTCGATGAGGCTTTTTCCGTGGTAGTATCTCCCTCTTGAAGACAGGCACAAGGATGTCTGAGCCACAGTCATCAGGAGCTACCTTACCTTCCACGGTTGCTCAATCCTTTCATGGAGTCAGGACGCCAAAGAAACTACACAAGACGTGTAGATTTCCGCGAGAGTATCGTCCCCTCTGAGCGTCTTATGGTTGTGTAGCTTCTGTATCGCATCAGAAGAAGCAGAAGGAGGTCGCACAACACTGCACAGGCTCAAGAGGGATTAAACTCCACTGCGGAGGAGAGCGAGGGTGTGATGGGTAACTAGTAGAAGTTGAGATGGTGCTCGAAGTGCTCACGCCGGCAACCAACCTTGGTCGAGTTTTCAGCAATAAAGTCACCAATCACATTGTGAACAGAGTCACTAAACGTCGAAGGCTTACCGCCAACTCGGCGGATAATTTGCTAGAACTCTGGGGTGTCAGCGCTTGAGACCCGCTCTATGGAAGCTACTGTTTCGGCCAACATCGCCAGTCAGCGGAATGCCGACTTTATGGTCATTCCCTTGAGTCAGCGAAAGGACGCATTGTTACGGGACCCGACTTGGGCCGTCTGGGCAGACAACTGCAGACTTCTTCCGCCGATCAAGTTACCGCGAGCCGCTGGGTAACCCCAAGAATTTTCTCAACTGCCCCATAGACCGATGATCTCAGTAATGACCATTGGTCGCCGCCAGTTCCGTTTGCTCGGGTCGTAAAGCGGACCGGATTTCTGTGCTCAGGGGCTCGGCAGTGATGAACGGTGAAAGTTTCGCGACAAGAGGACGTCTCGCATGTGACATCTTGGGCGTAGATGAGAAGAAAACGTTCAGGCATGTACGAACGAGAACAGGGTGCGTCGAATGGGCGTTACCAGTTTCGGCACAACACACTGATTTGCTATCGTGAGCCCAGCTGCACAACCTTAAACTAACTAGAATCTAGTCGAACTGTCTGATCGTATGGCTGTCGTTGGAAAACCACGTCAACAAATGTTTGTGGCGAGGCTTGAAACACATGTTGGTGACCAATATACAGTTCTGATCAGCAAAGTTTAACATTTTCACACCATCGTTGCATAGGGAGCCATGCAAAAAACGGTCAACAAAGTGACTGTTTGGGGAGCCGACTGACCCAGTCCGGTCATTCCAGTCCCCGGGCAACAGTCAGCGGATCACAGCGAGGAAATCTTTCAACTAACTACTACAGCTGCGCTGTTCGGCAGCTGATGTTGGTGCGTACACGGAGACGATAGAATGCTCGTAAAGTGACTCTTCAGTCGCACACAAGCCATCCAATTATTGATCGGTTCTCAAGAGTTGCGAGAGGACAATCGCCACACCGTCTCTGAGAGGAGAGTCGCGTGGGCAGCTGTGGTACAAGGTGAAGTGGGAGTTGAGTCTCGGTCTGTGTCGGAGATTCGGACTTTTGACAGGCAGCAGACACTCACGTTTTGCTGATGAAGACTGCGCACCGTCAGACTTTGGGTGCCAGGGTCCAGGAACGTTCAAAGATCCCAGCATCCAATACCAAGGGTCTGTTACCGGCTGAGAAGTCGAGCCCGCATACTATTAACCCACACCACTTGACCAGGACTGTGGAGCGCGTCGACTCCCGCGGACGCAACAACATGGATCGTAATACTGTAGTCAAACATTTTCGTGAGGTTTCTTGGGGATTCTGAGTACAGGCAAATCCCCAACAGCAGCTCGGATTGTTTCCTCTTGCATTTTGACTCAAGAACCTAGCCACAAGGTAGTGGTGGCGGAAAGACTGATTTGCTGACAATTCACGGACCCGTCACAGAGTCGTCATCAGGCTCTCCGGTATTTTATAAAGCAATAGGTATGCCAGACCTCAGCCCCCCCGCACCCTGGTAGCATTATCGCTGTTGGCCAGCGACCGCTTATTCGCCAGACGTGATAGTCTGGTAGCTAACCTTGGCTGAAGGCCGTTCCACTTTCCGTCACCTGTGGACGCGCGGGGAGCCAGAAGTTAGGCTAATGAGCAACCCGTCTTCCCAGGTGAGAACGAATGATACCGGCTTTTAGGTAGCGGATCATTCAACAAGACTGAAGTTCTTGCATAAGTTGAAAACCACGTGGGTCGCGAGTTGCTTGGGTCATATTTGTCTGTTTATTTGTCTGACGTTTCGGATTCCCACTCGAACTCATTATCGGAACCGGCCGCAGATAACGGTAATCGGCGCGCAAGGAATACAGTCGTTATAGGGCGCATTTGTCATGCAACCAACCTCTCTTATAATTAGCAGCTGTCGTATTCACCACCTTCGGTCGTATTTCGTGCGATGATTGCGTGTCCGTCCACATCCGAGTCACTAATTGCCATAATTTCGGTCACCATTGTTGATTCATAACGCGATGATTACTCGGCCATGTGGCTCGTTGATAGTATCACTGGTAATGGTGTTTGTCCGCACGCCTCCTTGCGTGCCTAATTACTCTGCTCTGGCAAATTTTTAGTGCGGAATACGGAGGGGGGAGGTCAACGTGCTTATTAGGCGATTGCCGAATAAAGTTTGCGTCTCAACAATCGCATTCTTTTGTGAGCCACTTTCTGGACTCGTCTCTTCGTTTCTATCAGCCATTGCGATATTTCAATCACTTTAGAAACACGCGCGCCGAGGATCTGGCGCTACAGGTCTACCGATTTCTCCGAACAAGTCAGATTCAACAGTTCTTACTAAGGCCTACCGAAATTTCGCTGATGGTTTATTACATGAGTTGAGTCTTTAATTGAAGCTTCCGGACCTGTGCTTCCATCCCTCGGCTATATAAAGGCTCCATAACCTACAACGACGAAAGTAACCTAAAAATAGCGAATGAGTTTGTGCCAGTCATTCGGGAACCTGAGTGGAACTTCCATAGTCTGACTGTTTAGCCAATTAACGGCCAGTTGGACTCACTTTTGCACGGGCGGCGGAGAACTGGCGGTTGAGTGTGGCCGTCGTCGCTGGGCGGGGGTCTTTTCGTTGTGGCCGCTGGCACCGCGACGACCGGTGACCTTCGCAGCAATGTCGCTGGGCGCCTCCTGCAGGCAGAATGCACGGGCTACATGGCCCAGATGCAGCCGGCGGAAAGTAAAGTGGGCTCGCATCGGACCGGAGAAACTGGCGTAGGCGCGAAGAAAAGAGAGGTAGGCTTTCTCAGCTAGGGCCTGGAGTTCAGAGTCTTGGGAGACGGTAGAGAGTAAGTACCGTGAGAGACTGGATGCAGCCTCCTCGACTGTAGTTACAGAGGCCTATAAGACACAAAAACGGGCACACACAGGAAGTAAACAAGGGGAAGGCGTGCGGGAAGGAATATTACAGGTGGCCGTAAAAGTAGGCCGGCTAGGATACAACGCGTTGTTCAGGACAATTGGCCTCCTGGTAGAGGGCATGGTTACACCGTTCCGAGTCAGTCTGGTGGAAGTGCCGACATGTGCCACGTCCACGTGTACGATGATTGGAGTACTTGTGTAACGCACCACAAATTCGACAGAGTTGTTTGAATGCGCTGAAATTACTTTGGCGCGGATCCCGGACGTGGATGGTGTGATTGTCTGCCAGTGAAGATGACAGGAGTTTCTTCCCTCCCTACCACCGACATCATTCTCCTGCTCTCACTTTTCGTTCGTCGCTCGTGTTCCCCATCATCAGCACACTCCATGACCGACAGCGCTGCAATCTCCACCGGTGTCT
>CACRXP010000684.1:58041-84665 GCA_902702965.1 Spirometra erinaceieuropaei | reverse complement strand
GTACCTTGTTATTCCCTTATATTCTTTATATCCCGTTTTTGTTAATCTATCCATTTACTAACCGTAACGTAGATTTCGTACGCTATAAACCCGTTTTTCACTCTATTCATGAAAACATGGCTGATGTGGTGTTTAAGGATTCTGTCCAGTGTTGCATAGTCGGACAGCAGTCGTGTGTGCTACCTTGGCGTCTTCTGTCGCTACACTTGAACTAGGGGCGGTTCCACTTCTGACTGCTATCGATGATGCTGCAGAAAAAGAAGGCTCATCCGTCAGTTTGACCGTCATTAACGAGGATCCGACCGTGTGACCCAGAGTATGATGAGCGTAGGACGGTGACTTGCACAGCACCTGCCACACTCTCCTTCCTCACACATCTGGCAAAACTGGCGGGCTAGGGTGCAGTGACTGACAGCCTGTCTACGCATGCCACACACGACCTGGCGAGGAAGTTCTGCGGCTGCGCCTAGTCCACGGCTTAACTCTTGAAACGTCGTGATCGAAATCTAAATGGGTAGTACGGCATACATCTGGTGCTGCAATTTTAGTTCGGCGGATTGAGTTAAGGTGTAGGAAACCTTCTACCAAAAAATGATTTACCTAAAAGCTGTTTTATGAAAGGAAAACAGGCTAAGTTTAGCCGAAATCGGACATATCCTGATATTGAAGTAATTTCCTACGCTATTGAAGATCACAGGTCAAAAGCTCTTGTTTGTGCACGCTCTGTCATAAATGACATTATTTTAGGCAAGAAAAGTTTCCAATAAGTCACTGCTGCAACCGGGAAATCGAATGTCGCGCCTACGAAAATCAGGCGACGGCAGGTATGAGAAGTCGCATCGCTTTCCAAAAAAGAGGGCCTGATGCAGTTTTAAAAAATGTTTTGTAAATTTGTGGTGTTTGTGTCAGTTGGCGCCAACTGACTCTTCAATCGTAATATGAGAATTTTCGCAGAACTGAGACAGTCCAAGGATTACTAATGATAGAAATTTCCCAGAAATAAGCAGGGCGGAACAAAACGGTCCACAAGTAGGCAAGACGACAATCCTATTCGTTGTATACTAAACAGTCAGGGGAGAATCTATCGATGCTCTCAACACAATTAGGAAAAGGATGCAGGGATTTGAACTCCACTAACAAAAGGCCATGATCAAGCCATTTTCAAGTAGGAAGAGCATTTAATCATGCGATGAGGTCTTATTTTTAGATAAGCTTGTGAGGTCGACCCAGATGGTCGCATGTAGAAAGAACTTTCCAAGTGGCCAACTATGACCTTCAAGAACTGCCGGTGGTTAGACTTTTGGATAGCCATTAAATTCGGACAGCGGTCGGTCTGGCGGTCGACAAAGCACAGTATTAACAGCACGGTGTTTATTAATATCGTGAAGGATGTCTTCGGTTACAATGACATTCACCAACGCCGAATGGATACCACAAGTTTACACGATAACGGTCTATAGAGATTTGAATCTGATAACAATTGAAACTATAGTCTACCTTTTTAGACAAAAGTCAGCTTCTTCGCCTATGGTCCCTATCTATTTTTATTCCTACCAACAGCCCGGACGTTTATCCTATCAAAAATCTTCTTGGACTTCTCGAAAAGAAGCGGCATATGACAAAGAAAAGGCTCTCAACGCAAAGGAAACTTGATTTTGGAGAACACTATAGAAGCCTGACTGGCAAGATGCCGGGTAGACTTCAAGCTGTTTTAAGTATAAACGGACAGTCCACAAAGTGCACATTTTTCGTATTTGTTATTTTTTTCTCCTTTCCATGCACCCCCTTCTTATGCCACCATTATAGGTAGTCTAGTTTAACTGGTTTGCAATGAGGGCGTTTTACAAAATTCTAGTTTAAGGTGAAAAACAACTACTTTTCCCGTATGTATGCATTAATCTTTAAACTGAACCATGACTGTCTTCGAAGAACAGTCGTTTCTTTACTGCTGTAAGGCTATTGGGGACACAGCATGAGTAGATTTTCCGTTGGGGGATTTTTGCGCGGAACTCGTGACATTTCATGAGTTAGCACAGTTAATTTACATCGCAATGAGCGAACACCTGTCAGCTGGGCGCTCCCGGGTATTTCAATAGTGGGAGGGGGGCATGAATGGGTGATCACATGCCAGATCGCAAGGCGATTAAGTAAACCCTATCAGAGGTCGACTGACAAAACAGAAAGGTTTTGTACGACCAAGGGAGGTCCAGCGTATAGTAAATACAGTACGATGTAAATACGCCTTCTTCATGTGCTTTTGTCTGAAAGTGCGTAAATAAAGGTCTACCGTCTTGTCGGAGTCTGGACTGGTGTCGCACAGCACCACTCCTGGACGCCTGCTTCAACGGTCTGCTGAAACGTCCGTTGCTGCCACATAAATCACGACCTCATGTTAGCAGGAAAACAGCTGACCACGAGGGGAGATCAAAAGCAAATACACAGGCTAGGACCTGCAGTCACAATATTGGCGGACGTACAGGAGAGACTTCGCAACATAGCGAGAAAAACCCAGCATACTCACCTTCTTCCTACTTGCCATTTTGGCAGAATTATTCACGTGGAAGAGAGCAGTTTGCAGGACGTCCGCAACTTCCAGCTTCCGCAGCTCTATACCCACTGTGGACCGCAGCGTGCTCGCGTAGGTCTCCTCCTCAGGTAGGAGCATGAGCAATGCCTTTCCACGACCGCCGGCTCTCGCCGTCCGACCAACGCGATGCACGTAGTCGACTGGCGTGCCGGAGACATGATACTGTATCACCCAGGCTACGCCTGCAAGGTCCAGGCCTCGACTAGCAACATCTGTTGTAAGCAGGATGCCATTGGGACAGTTGGAATACGCCTGGAACACTGGGAATCTGTCCTGTAGAAAGAACAGCGGTGGGAGGTCAGTGAAAGTCGCGTACACACACTAGGGAGGCGAGGACTCCAGTACATTGCCGCAGATGAAAATTGGTATATCCAGTAGCAATTATTTTTACAGTGCAGACGACAGGAAATAAGGAAAGCGTACGCGGTCAAAACAGCCTCAGCAGCGGGTGGCCCACCGCCCCTGTTGCATTCTGGGTTTTGTGCAGTCGGGTTAGGGGCGAAGTGTCTCCCAATTGTGCAAATCACCAATATTTCCCCTTCTTTGACTTACAAGGCGAACCTAGTATTGCCAGAACTGCGTTTCGTCACTACGCAACTTGCGTCTGCTTACTAATATTCATCAAAGCAAAAATAGTTTTAACTCCAGTAGAGCACAAGGCAGGAGCTTGGAGGTAGACTCGGTTGGGTGGGTTTAAGTGTTTTTCGCTTGCCCTGTGACTTCCGCGCTGCCGCCCGTTGGGAGTCTCAGGAACATGCCGAAAGACAAAATGGCAAATTATCCAGCCAGAGACAACAGTTTGGTTAAGATGAACGCAAAAAATGTTAAAAAAAGGCGGGGTGGGGGAGAGTTTAGATGAAGCGGCCGTAGTCAACCAGATCTACATAATTGAAAAAATAAAAGGACAGAAGTGAGTAGCCGAGTCACAGGTAGTTGTTAGAGTAGAGAAGAAAATTGACCGAGTACTGGAGCCTAATGTTACTTCCCTTAAACTTCCAAGTCTACTACGTTGTCGACCACCCTCTGAAACAAGTCACGTCTTCAACTGCGCAGCCGCAGATAAATACTAGGGTTTAGTGACAAGACAAGCCGTGAGGTGGTAGAAACTTGGAGCGCAATTAATATGTCGACCTAAAAACCGTCCACAAGTCGATGAGCAGTCATCACCAGACCTCCAAAAGCGGCTGTTCATAGGCCAAAGCGGTATATAACTGCCGCTTGCCTTGTTGCTGTTGCAATTTATGACGATGGACACCTGTAGTATTGCGGGTCAGATATGATTACGTAGGCGCACTTGAGGTAAACAAATCCCATCCACCTGTAATACGGGGCCGGCGGTAATAGGGGCTTTTACACGTGGGCCGGGGACGCACAGGCGACGAGGTTAAGTAACTATTTACAAAAGAAAAGTTATTGGGAATGCGCGCATGTACTCTTAGCGATTGAGAGATAGTTGCTCTAACCCCAACAGTATTGTGTCCATCAGATGCGGCTGCATAACCATATCTTATCGTATTTCGAAAGCTCACGCCAGTAAACACGAGGTTCAGGTGTTCAACGATTTCCCTCCTTCCTTACTCCAAGATAAATCTCGAAGATTCGTAGCCCACCTTGTGATCCATGCTGCCGTGAAGGCGAAAGAGTTTGAGGTCAGATGTTGTCAGCGGCGAATGCACATCGTCGTTAGTGTCGCAGAGGGTTTCGCTGAACAAGCGATAGTGGAAATCAACGCAGTCTTGAGTGGCAAAGAAGACGATGATCTTCCCGGATCGTTTGTTGTACTGGAGATTCGAAAAGGAGATGGAAAATGGAACTATACGGTTGGACAAACAGCAAACTTCTGCAAATATCAAAAGGTCATCTGACTATGAAGAGAGAAAAGATGACGGCTGCGCTGATATTCGAAAAAGGATCAAGGTGCGGATTTAGCCACTGGCTTATCTCGTGAAATATTAACCGAAATTCTGAAGTGTCTTCGACCAGAAAGGATTACTTAGGAGGGGTTGCAATATATAATCCCCAGATATTTCAGTCATAACAGAATGCCGGTTTTTAGATTAGCCTTTACGATCGACGGCAAGAAATACAATCGGTAAAAGCCAATACTTCGGTAATGTTGACTTTCCATTGATTGTATAGAAAAGATACCTGAAAGCATTCTTCCTCGTAATCATTTGGTAGTAAACTACACTTTCTCGAAATGTTATGCTCTATGGTAGGGTATCTTTCGGTCTACAAAGTCTGTTATTATCAGATTTTTTAAGACTATTAAACGTCCATCCGTACAGCATCGTATCCATATGAAGTACACAGCATGATTCACATCCAGTGCAAAATGTTATGAACCCTGCATGAGGTTACCTAAACAATGCGGAGAAATGTATGGTTTTTCTTACATGGAAATCATACGACAAGTAGTTTGGAAATCCTTGCCGCAAGTGCAACTCCAGGTCGGGTTCAAAATTATTCGTGAATTGACAAAATTTTTAAAAGACTAAAATAACATTAATTAAATTTGAAAGGGACGTCATGTGAGACAAAATGAGTACTAGGAAATATATCTCTGCGTATGTCTTTACCATAAAATATATTTTTGAAGTTAGAGGGCCATCGGAAATTATTTTACCCGAGTTTGGACCTTGAGGATAGCCGGAATGAAAGCTCATTCAGAAGCCGGCATCCCGGCGTGGCTGAAATATCTTGGGATAATATTGCGTGACAAGCAATATTACAGCACTGACCGAGTGATCCTTGCGAATCGAAAACCCATTTCAGGATTTCGGTTAACATCTTAAGAGATAGGCCAACTACCGTACAAGCGACTTTTTTTAAACGTATCGTTAAAGTGGTAAACAGGAAATGCCGTCAACGGGTGGTGCAATATCAATGGACGGCTGCAGGTGCGAACCTGGCCAGAGATAGCGGAGATGGGGAAAATAAAACAAAGGGAAGGAGGAGGCGGAGGTGATAGTAAAGGTAGGCGCGGCAGCCGAAGAACAGGTGAAACAAAAGAATCTCATGAAAGCTTAAATGAAACTCTTCAACGCGTTTTCAGTTGGAAATAACTTCTCGAGTGAAATCGTGATGGTGATCAGCATGGAACATAATCTCACGATATTTCAGCCGCCTTCAAAAATCGTGATTGTTAAAAGTCATTACTTTAGTGTACATTTTTGCACTGATTTCAGATGCCTGTATCAATTTAATTGATTGAAAGAAAGCTGGCATATAAAACCCCGCCCCAACTCATTTTGAAGGAAATTACACCTTGTTCAAATTTTGTACTCAGGGGGCGACGTTTATCAATTTCAAGACAAATGTTAAATTACCAGAATTTTTAAATACTAAAGTGATTTAAGTAGCACAACATGATCTATTGACATCGCAAAACTTCACGAGTCTCAGACGACGTCTTCCCAACACCATAAATGAATGAAACGCGTGCAGCAAACAGTCTGGGAATCCAACATGCAAGTTAGAAGATAGGCTGTGTTTAAAACAACGCGGTAACTGATAAACTTTCTTGAAACTAAGAAAACTATTTGTAAATACAGAACTTCAAAAGGCCTGATTACCTAAAAAAGGACGTAAGAGGGAATGTTGTTATGTTCACTCCTGTAAAATCTGATCAAATTTGCACATGCATCTAAAACCAATGCAAAAAGTGCCCACCACTTATGCAAAGATTTTTAGCCATCCTAGAGCCAACAATATAGTCTGCATGATGCATCTTAGGATCACGTTAGATGCTGAACAACACCGTCAGCCTACCTAATTATGTACTTTTAACGGAAAGCATTTTTGGAAAAAAAACAGGCTTGTAGCAGGTTTCGCAAAAGCAACAGTGATTTGGTTCTACCCTGTAAAAAAGACTAGAAGATTCACGTACAATCAAGAAGGGGGGTTAGTGTTAGCGGGTAGGGGACCTGAGTAGAGAAACAGAGCGAAAACAACCAACCCGAGCTTTGAGGAGTAGGAAGGCGGCCAGAGTAACAAGACGCAGTTTGCATGGACAAACAAGTAAAAAGTGTTTAAGACCGGTGGGCATCGCAAAGGCCGCAGGGGGGGCTGTGACGGGCTCTTGAGTAGGAGAGTCAGATTTAGAGGTAGCAGAATGCAATGACGGCTGTTCGCTGACCTCACAACGAACAGGATCGCGGAGGGCCAAACCTGCCAGGTTTTCGACACCTAATTAATGATAAAAAAAATGCATGTTCGACCATTTATTGAGGTACGTCGTTTTCTCAGAGACACGGACATGAGAGAAAAACATCAAGAGAGCATGGTTTTTATCTAATCGTCAACGACCCATTATTCCATATACAGTGGACCAACGAGAGGACAACACAGTTCACTGACTGGAAGCAAGTGCCTACAGGACGAGTGCTAAGTGCCCAAACTGAGACGAATTCGGCCTCTGCATCTCGCAAACGACTGGTTTCAAATTTCAGATAGCCTTGTTGAATATTCGACTGCCATAGCACTGACAATAAACTACCATTGAATAACCACGTATTGCCCATTCTACAAACAAGTAGGACTACGAGTAGTATTAAATCCATATAGCAAAGGTATTATACCGTACACCCGACATAGATACTTGGTAAAAGCCCAGACTAGTGTTTTGCCGATATTCTACCGCTGCGTGACACAGCTGTGAGGGGTTCGGCTGACCCTCGGTTCTGACCCTAAAAATTCATGTCCCGGAGATTTAACTCCAAGTCCTGCACTGAGTAATTTCTGAAATTATTCACTTGATTATTCTCTGGAGTTCATATACCATAAACCACTAGAGAACGCTGGGGGTTCCACTGAAGAGCCGAACCCCTCGCAGCTGTGTCACGCAAGGGCAGAATATCGGCGAAACACTAGTCCAGGCTTTTACCAAGTATCTATGTCGGGAGTACGGTATAATACCTTTACTATATATTTATTTTTTTGAAGGCAAATGCCTTCTTTGGGAAAAGAAAACTTTATTGAGTAAATTTTCGACGTCGGTTCCCCGTGTCGTCGTCAGACTCGAGTAAATGTGTAAAAAACAACTACCATATCAAACGTGCCGAGAAATCAATATTCGTTTGGTGCTTCAGCAAGTGAGCGGCCGTCGTGTGCGTCAGTCTGTATTGACGACGACACGGGGAACCGACGTTGAAAATTTACTCAATAAAGTTTTCTCCTTTTTCCAAAGAACGCATTTGCCTTCGAATTATATTTCTTGGGATGCCTGCGACCTAAAGAAGTCCTACTTAAAGTGTTTAACGGCTAAATCTTGAAAAAAATCCCTAAAAGGTTTACCTGGCGTAAGAGTAGCTGATAAAAGCACCGTTTGGACGCGTGCCGCTCCATCGATGGCAGATACCTCTCTCGACACACGTTCAATAATGCGCCGCACGTCACGTTCAAAGCCAAGTTCAACGAGACGATCAGCTTCATCAATAACCAGCCACCTTACACCTTTCAGAGTCAGGCTTGAAGTCTTCCCCAAATGGTCAAGAAGGCGCTGGGGTGTACTTATGATAATATTCAGTCCTTTTCGGAGACTATAAGAGCAAATAAAAGAAAGAGCTTGCGTCAAAAGCGAGGCAGATTAAAACGACGAACAATTGGTGCGAAAACTGGGAAAGATTGCAGGAACAGACCTTGCTTTTTGAGACTTGCGCTTTGTTCCGCCTATAAGACATCCCGAAACAATCCGGATGCATGACTTCGTTAACTGGACGAAGACATCCGCAGTTTGTGATGCTAATTCCCGAGTGGGGAGGAGTATTACAGCCCTTGGCCCATCAGCACGACTAATCGGTGGGTCAAGGCTCATTAAGTTATTTATCAGAGGCACGGCGTACGAAAAAGTTTTGCCTGATCCTGTCTGAGCCTTTATTAACGCGTCGCATCCATCACACAACGGTTTACTTGCAGAAATTTGAATCATTGTGGGTTTCTTGAGATTGAAATGGTTTATCAGTGTTGATACTAGGTGTGGGTGCAGGCCAATCTTCTCTCCAAACTCTTTCCAAGATGTTTTAGAAAAAAGTGGTTCAATAACAGCATTGACAGGTTCTCTGAAAAGGATGAATTGAACAGAATACTACTTGACAGTGTTCAAAAACTCCTCTTGGCTGGGATGTTGCTTAGCTGAGAGGCCCACTTGAAGTGGATTCTTCGAAGTCTTGTCAGGAGCTTGTGCAAATTTAAGGGTTCGTTCAGAATTCGGTATTTTGGTGTGAGAATTCAAAGAACGGTTTTTGGCTCCCTGTGAAAGTTTCGACGGTTTAGAGTCGTTGAAATTTCGCTGGTTCACAGAAGTATCAAGATCAACAGGCCCATCCCTATTGGGCTGTAGAACGCGGGCATGACCATCTTCATGCGAACTCTTAGCTTCGATGGATTTTCGCCCTCTTTTTCTGGTCTATAAACTTAAATTGGTAAAATCATTTAACTACCTTTCCCGGATCTCCTTGCGTTTGTGCAGAAATATTTAAGACAACCTCGTCATCCATAGTGCTGTAGACTAACCTCTCCTTTGTCCCGGGCTTCCTGTTGTAGTGGACTTCGAGGTTCTTGCTCCTTCCGAAATAGGCTCTGCTGTGGAGTCGTCCTTTAGTTCTGAATCAAGGTATCCTGATAGCACCGTTCATCTCTCATATACAATAATCCAAACAAGGGCAATATGTGCAGCAAAAGAGGGTGTTTGGGTGATAACTGTATATTGTGAGTCGGGGGACAAAGGGATGGGAAATAAATGTCGATCATCAATGAGGGAATGACAAAATAATCAAATGGGGAGTAGTAGATATTTCACTTTTGAGAATCTGGGGACAATATGCTTTCAGAGTACAATTTATCAGTTGCAATTGACTGCAAGACAAAGTGAGGCACGCACAAACTCCAATTTTTTCGACTTCCGTCTTTTCTTTATTAATCAAAGCCAATACTTCCTGCCGTTACGCACTTTCCTCCTCATGTGAAGCCCTGTCCGCAGGGCTCCTCGCTGAGGTGGCCTCTATTGTTTCGTCTCTAACCGGTGTGGGTACTAAGTGCGGAGCAACGGTGGGCACCTTCACCGTTGTGGCTGTAGGTAGGCGTTCCCAGTTTGGCTGTAGCTTATCAAAATATCGGACCGGTAGGAAGTGAAGAGTCACGAAGTACATAAGTAATGGGATAGCGCACATGAGCGACACACATGGTCCTTCCCGGAAGTGAAACAATTTGGCCAAATTTCTAGAGGGCATTCTAAATGGAAACGTCAAAAGAAGTCGCCTAATTGGCTAGGGGTACCATGGACTCGACCAAAATAGGCTTCCTGTCTTTCAGCGACTGATCCTTGATGGTCGCGTACTAGGTTGTGGGCGGGTCGGAGGAATTACTGTAGTTGCCACACATAGTCATCCGGGGTGCATTCGTTTAAGACGACTAAGGGCGTGTGTGAGTAAACAGAAAGGCGGAAATGGCGTCCGGTCAGCATAAGAGACGTGTGTACAGCGGCGCAGCATGCTATCATCGTGCACGGTAACCCTTTATCCCAATCATGTTATTGGTTCTTCTCAGCAAACGCCTTCCGCAATGGAATCAGCGTTTGGTTGGTTCTTTCGACTTGCTCGTTTCCTTCAGGGTGTGCGGGAGTCGTGTGAGTCTTGTAGATATCGAGGTCGCACAGGTTTTGCAGAAATTTACTATCAAAACAGAAAAAGGTGTCTCGAAACGACATACCCAGTCATTGAATATTGCGGCAGCCACTGGCGTGGCGTCTTGTCGCAATAGGATACTGCCTCTGCCCATTTGATGAAATAATCGACCATCACTAGTACAGATCGGAGGAATTGAGTTTTTAACAACAGGGAGCCGAGGATGTCAAGGCCTACAGATTGGAATTGAAGACTTCTGAACATCGGTTGGAGAGGCGGACGTCTCTGCTGTTGGGGTGGTTTAAACAAAGTACACACGGTGCCCGGATTTCAGAAAACGGCCCCTTATTCACGAAGGTCTTGTTCTGTTCTACGTGGTCTAACTCGGCGTGTAGATCCGTGAGTGCGGATTGTACAAGACTTCCAGATACAACTACTCGGGTATTTTTGGTTGTCGTCTAGGAGTAATCAAAAGTCATTGTCGATAAGTAGTTGCTGTCGATGATTACGAGAAATTTAAGCTGCTTCCGAAGAGCCGCGAGGCTCGATGTTGCCCACGCAGTAAATGGCCATATATTACTGCTGTGTATGTGTCTGTGTCCTAAGCCACTGCCAAGCGGTGCCAGGGGGGTTCGCTTGCATACACAGCTTTGATTTAATCAGGTAGGATGTTATACTCCGTGGTGTCGGAGTTTGTCGGGTGTCGTGACAGAACATTTGCACTAGCGTGTTATTTGCCCCGGCGGTAGACATAAGTGAATTTATACCTCTGTAGTAGATCTTGCCAACGGGCAAGTTGGTCCTCTGCACCCACGGTGTTGTGAAACCACTGAATGGCCTTGTGATCAGAGCGCACAACGAACAGTTTTCCCAGCATATAAGGGTGGAAATAATTAACAAGGGCAATTATCGCTAACAATTCTCGACGATATATGCAATAATTCTTTGTGGTTTCGACAGTGTTTTGCTGGTGAAACAGAAAGCCCTCTCATGGCCACTTTTATCCGCCTGTGATAGTACGCCACCAGTAGTGAATGCTCGGGTACCAGTGTTAAGAATGAATGGTGATGCGTCAACGGTCGTGCTAGGAAGCGTGAGTATAGGTGTTATAGTGAGGTGAGCTTAAGGATTGTCAGGCACTGTCTGCATAAATTAATTTCCATCATGTTTCCGTGAGTCTATGCAGCGGTTGCGCTATGCCAGAAAAGTTTGCAACGAAAGACCGATAGTCAGAGGCTCATCCAACGAACCTTCGGACTTCCGGAGGAGTTTGTGGTGAAGGCAAAAACGTGCAAAGCAATATATGCAATGCCATTTGGGGAGTCAATGTGAAAATATGCTTGACCGTGGCTTGTAGAAAGACGACGTTTAGAAAATAGTACAAAATTGTCTCATTTGTGTGCCATTTGCTGCAGTCAGTCCGGATACGGAACATGTCTGCATCCTGTTGACATATAAATGGTGTGGTATGATTCGTGTATTGACTGATCCCCTATGGAGAGGAAAATATGATTTATATTGTTCACAACAACATGCACATTGCTGATTATGTCGGACGCCACGGAGTACTAGACTCTTTTTCATCTTTTCCATTTGAGAGAAACCTAGGTAGAGTGAAGAAACTTTTGTGAAGTTCGTCCAGGTACTCGTAACAGAGAGCTGAGCGACTTAGTGAAATGGACATATAATTTAGTAGTCTACATCATAGCTAACCTAATGCTTCTGCATAACCACAGCAGGCGCCTATTTCCCGAAAAGCTTGATGTACGTGAACAGTTTACGTGTAGAATTAGTGGACGGTTTCTGGCGGATACATCGACAAAAAATAGGCGAACTAGCCTGAGTGAGAAGGTAGTGTGTTAAGAACATCGTTCGCGACAGCAAGTGTTCATATGGTATATAGCTTGTTCATTAACATAACATTTCAAGTTCCATCAGCTGCGGGAGCCTGACACATGCACATACATTTGCTACCTCCATGACAACTCGTACGTCTTAATCGAAATAATAGACCAATTGTCACTAGCAATCCCGTTCCCAGCGCGAGCGGTGCTCGTGAAGCCTACAACAACACAGTTCCAAGTTGGTGGTTTACAAGCAATATGGGATAAAGGGTACGATGTAGCCGGACAACCTGCTATCTTTTTACTATTTAAGCCCACTTTTCCTGAGTGACTGTAGATATATATGTAATGGAGGCCAGCAGACGAAAATCTTATAGAACCATTAAAAATCTCTACGATGGTCCAATATAGTCGTTGGATGATCCTCCGTTATCTTCATAGTAGGTTCTACAGAACTATGCCGAGTAGATATCCGATAGGTATCTATTCATCAAGATGGGCGCATCGACTAAATATTTATTTTGTCTACAACATAAATATTTAGTAGATACTGAATAGACAACATAATCAGCAGACGGCGAAAATGGGGCGTAATACGGTACGCTCGTAATCGTTTTCATGAAGCAACACCAACTGTAACTCGCAACTCCCTCCTACTTACCCTTACTGTTGCCTCCCCTCTACCTAAAGCACTGCTATGCGATGTCCCAATGTCCCATATAATGTACATGCTATATGCAACAAGTAACCTTGGAGACGTTTAATAAGGAATAATTGTACTTAAAAATATATTAAACGTATATGTGCAGCGCTCAGTTGCTTTCCATCAGTTTTCACTGTCGACGGAGGCGGGTGACCGAAAAACGTTCCGGGAATGTTGCCTACAAGTCAGAATCAATTTTTAAAAATTAGCAGTCGACTGGCCACTTGATTGTTCGTTTAATCGAGTTTTCTGTTTCCTCTGGGCATAGATGTCGAACGGCCTTTTCAGCCGCACAGCAAAAGTAGACTCAAGATCAGATAGCCTTGCACTACCGTTTGTATTCCATGCATTGAAAACCTCTGAATATCGTAGTGGTGAAAGTAGTATGTGCGTTAATTTCATAAGACGGAAAATTAAGGAGTCTGAGTGAATCAAAGATCTACGAGGTTATAATTGGTATGTCTGTCGTTACTAAAATCACTACGATATTTAGAGGTCTTCAACGCACGGAACACAAACGGTAGCGCAAGGTTATCTGATAGTGAACATGCTTTTACCAAGAGGCTGAAAAGGTCGTTGGACAGCTAGGCCCAGCGACAACGGAAAACTCAATTAAACGAAAAATCAAATGGCAAACTGACTGTCAATTTTTAAAAATTAATTCTGTCTCGTAGATAACATTCCCCGGACGTCTTCCGGTCATCCGCCTCTATCGACGAGGAACAAGTATTGGCTATCACACTGGGTATAACAAGATAACCGAACGGAGATAGTAAATAGTTCGCTGCTGAGAATCTGGGGCAAGATATGTATGGGATCCACTTCCTTAGTTGTAGCGGTCACGTCACTCCTGGACGTGAGACAATGTGAAGCACGCTCGAAACCCCGACTTTCAAAAATTCGCTCTTTCCGTCGGTTTTTTTGAACAAGGCCAGCGATGTTTGCGCTGAAGTTGCAAGTGCAGGACGCGACGTGCCTTTATCTGCACGAGGTGATTTGTCAGTTAGTTCAGGATCCTTCACTGGGTTGCATTGCTTATTCAGGTCGGTAGGCATAACCGCACACTAGTCCTAGCAATCGACGGTCAGACAACGATGATTATAGAAACATTTGATTAAGAGACATAATAATAATGAAGCAACAGTAAACCCCGATTAAAGAAGGCGCATAAAAGTCCGCAGTTGGGGTTTTTGAGGGGGGTCTACCAGACAAAGAAATCCTGGTCAATACTATGATGATCCAAGGGGCGCGTAAACAGTTGACCCCTAAACCATAAGAACACCACCAGCAGACAGCTCATCACTCCAACTGGACACCCACTTTCGTAAAATAAACAACAGGAATCCTCAGCTTGCCTTCTTTGCATCACACCCTGTTGGGAGGAGATCCTGTTCGTAACATCACTGATGTAGGCGTAATTACTATGACTATTACGCCTGTATAATAATCTCGTTGGAAGGCTCTGGAATTAGGTGGGTGGGAAAGATGGTAAGTTCTCAGCCGATGCGACGGCAACAGTCCGCCGAAGGGCTTTACTTTGTCCAAATGAACAATCATCGACGGGCTGTTAGGCATAGTAGCATACAGTCTGATGCATGCAGTGGGTAAGGTAACATGAAGAATGCAAAATGACCCTTTCCGTGGGTGTAAAACTTCCCGGGTACGGCGACCGCAAAGCGGTGAAGCAGGACAACATCTCCTGGTTAATAAGAGGTTCAGTAAATTTACGTACTGGAGTTTTTGTCTTCTCTTGGTTATGCTGAAACTATATGTTCCCGAGCCTAATTACGCGTTATTCTCAACAGGTCTTCAAGTCCAAACATATTAAGTGGGACGGGAAAAGGTGCCCGACTTCGCGACGGATAAGTATGAAAAGGCGGCATTACAGCAGGCAACCATAAAGAAGACACGACAACAAAGTCAACATTTTGCCTGACCATAGAATTCGTTACCAAGTTAGATGGTGACAGCCGACACAATTTGTGCGTTCATAAAAATTGCTCACGTAATCTTCGACAAAAACCTACTTTTACAACATGAGTACTCACAGCCGGTTTTTTTTAACACTTTGCCATACACATCCTTTCCGTGCTGACTCACATTGAACAGATGCGCTTCTTTATTATTACGGTTTCAGTTCCAGGTTCTATTATAATAAGAACACATTCTGAATGTTGGCAACTTCATCGTCAATGCGAATACGTGAAACCATTGTAGATAAATTTGGTAACTAAGGCCTCTGACTCTAACCCTTCAAATACAAATAGACGTAAAACTGAAACGTGATAGTCGGGATTTTAGCGATGGGATGCATGAGGAAGTGCATAAAATGGCGAAAGGTATGCAAAAATAAAGCAAAACAAGCACAACTAAGATATCTTACTTGGGTGAAGTGAAAGGCGTTGGAAAAAAAGCGAACGCTAAGGAGACTGACGGCGCCCAAGAGGTGATAAAATAAACCTATTCTATTCTAGATAAAAAATGGGAGAAACTGTAGGCAAGTATGGAGAGGAGTGTCACCGAAGCCGCAGTGATTGGCTGGCGAAGGAGAGAGTGTAATAACTGTGTTATCCTTGTTGACATCAAGGGTAGTTTCGCCAGATTCTTTGCGGTTCTTCATTGCAGGACCTTTTAGAAATTGTTCTCAGATCGATAGGTTATGTTGATTAGCAGATATATTTGCACAGTCATCCAGACAGTCAGCCGTCAAATAGTGATGACAGTGAGGATGGATTATTGAGAAATATAAAAAAAAAATAAACAGTAAGAAACAGGATTACAGACGTAGAAGATCTCCTCGACAAGAGTCATTCACGGAGGGGTTTCTCGGACGATAAATTCCGGATCATTAATGGGAAAACTAGTAGAGGCGTAGAGCTGGAAGCTGCTGTGGCGATGGGACACAGTCTGGAACAGTCGACTCTAAATCAAAAAACTCAATCTGTTTCTGTTCTGCCACTTTTTCGGAGGTCAATGTACTCAAAAAAGAGAATCAGTTCGCTTTTGCCGTACCAGAAGAGAACTTCTCCAAGAGCAAATGGCCAATGAGAACGCTTAGAGGACTCTAAATGTCATGGAGCAAATTCTGTTCTAAAGTCAGTTCACTTTATTGCAAAATATGGACATGAGCATTTGAGTGCCTCATTTTCGACGTAAAATCTGGTGCCATTTACAGAGAAACCACCGGGACTGAAATTACACAAACTGCGACATGCCGACATGGCAAATGTGTGTGAGTCTTAAGGGTTGAGATCGGTCTTCCCATCGCTTTTGTCCATTTCGGAACATAAATATACCTGGATTCCTCTTATAGCTTTCTATCGATGGTGATACCACAACAGCTTCCGGGAGAGCATTTCAGGGTTTGACCATTCTGATAGAGCAGGAGAGTTCCGGCACACCCGGTCTTGTCTGCCGTATGTGCAGTCTAAATTGATGACCTCAAAGGTTGATCGTGGTAGCGAATTCAAGGTAGTCAGGCTGCAGTCTAGTCCCTTCACTATGCATAATGCGTGCAAGGGGTCAGCGCGCACTTGCCTATGACTCAAAGGAAAGAGATCAAGATTTTTACAGTGAGCTGCATAGGGAAAGAAGGTCTGATCCCTAACAAATTTTGTGGCTCTGTCTTGGACTTTTCAAGACTATTTTGATCATGAACCGAACATTGTCTCCAGGCTTAGATTCCGAACTTAAAGCGCAGCCGCACGAATATCCCGAAGATCTTGGAGAAGACGTGTTCGTAAACACCCATCAATGCTGATTTGATGGCGTGGAAGGCGGACATTGCGCTTTTTGTCATTCCAGATCAATGAGTGGACGATTTGAAGAGCTCATCTTCAACAAATCGGGGTCGGTCTTCCGTGTCTCGTAAAACTTCGCCGTTGAGAAAGAAGTTTCTTGTGTCTGTGAATCTAACTGACTTGCCTGGGCGAAGTATGGTACACTTGCCGACGTCTAGGTCTTTTACTTGGCATTGAGGCACTGAAGTAATCGTAATGGCCAACACCAGATAGGCACGAGACTGCCTCGAATCTAGGCATTCTGACACGACCAACAGCGACAACTACATCGATCTAGACGCCAGTTACGAAAGTTTACGTACACACACCGGCGTTTTCACACGTTCTAACAACGACTAATCCCCATTCGGTCACGTAAAAGTTAACTGTCTCGTCGCCCCCTCTGTCCTACATGGCGAACCATAACAGACAGTTCTAGCACCATCGTCGGCACGCCGACGCCTTACCTCATCCCGCATCAAAGACCAACCACCCGCGCTCAGCTGATTCACAATTTCCTTCATCGACTCCCACAGAGTGAGCCCTAACAGCTCTCAATTCCCTCCCTCTGCACTAGGACTTAACGCAACTCAGTGCCCCTTCCACTCACGCACCGGTCGTCTGTCCGTTGTTGTCGTTCCATTCGCGCAAACCTATCTTGTCTACCGGACGCACTTTCTCCTCAGTTCATTTTTTTCTAACGACGAGTTGGAGTCACTAACTTGATAATTCACGAATATAACTCGAACTTCCAAAGAGTTTTCTCTTTTTTATTATACCATTCTGCAGCACAAACTGCGTAATTTATCCATAATGTAGTATATAGTATACGTTTTTCAACAGTATTTGGTGTTTGATGAGTCATTTTAGGGAAGTAGGAAGATAAGAGAATAGGGGATATCCATGTTTGGGAGATGTTTATGAATTATGCTCTCCACCTTGTTGGATTGTTTTTAAGGGTTATATTCTGATGTTATTCCAGTGGCTGGGACGATCAGAGCCCTTTCTCACCAAATTTTATGTCAACGTACTGACTAGAAAAATGTCCTATCTTAGTCAAAAAATAAATGAGTATTGACGTTTTGGAGGAGTTTCATAGTTTTTAATTTGAATTCTATTAACTTTCGACGTTTTGAGTAGAACTTGGGAGGACATTCCATATAGTGGATTACGTAATAGAATCGAAATTTGATTGTTGGAGTTTTTTTGAATCTGCGAATGCTTATAATAAGTCCTCTATTTCTGAGGTTTCTGGGGATGTTGTGTTTTGTTAACAGACTTATTTTGAGAAAGTCTTGATCGTGTAAGACTCTAAATAGGGAATTGGGTATATTTTGAGGTCTCCTTATACAGAGCCGTGTAACACTGTAGCAGAATATTACCTTCCCTTCAAAAGCAACCGACCGTGGGTGCCCCAACCACGGTCTATCCATCGGACTGCAACACCTCCTCAATCAGCTGTCTCTGGCCGAACATAGATCCCAACTTATTCTCCCCCAGGTCTTCGTCATTGACGACATCCTCTCTGAAATTTCTTTATAGGACGTCCTAGTCGCTTTCGATTTTCTGAGTCACTTCCTTAAATTCGATTAGAAATCAGACCAGCAGTCCCACAATACGGGGTATCCTTTTCTTCGTGGTCGTCGTCAACTTGCCGACTTAAGTTCTGACCCCGACAGTTCCTTTCGGCAGATCCTCGCAAAATATCCCAATTTCATCCGTGCCAAATTCGACGTCCTTACCCCATCACAGGAAATTGTTCATCATATCCCTATAAGTAGCCTTATTTTTACTCACGGTCCATTCGTCTCGCGCCAGGAATAACGGCCGAAATGAAGACTCAGTACCAATACAATCTAAGGGTGGACTTTGTGCGTCAATGGGAAAATCGTCAGGCCACGTCTTCGTACATGATCCTTAGGGCTAACACCGAAGACTCATGTCCCTTAGATGGGTGCCAGCTCATGAGTAGGATAACCAGTTCTCGACGATTTACCATTGCCCTGTTTGGCCACATTGTCTTTTAAAGAATCGACCGGGTCCAGGTACTCAGAGAAGCCGAAAAGAAGAAAAGTACGCATAGTTGGATGACGGACAGTCTGAAGCCTTGTTTCAGGGCGTATAAGGCACGGAACAACAATACTGCACGCCCCTCAGCGGGCATTAATTACTTCGATAAATAATAAATAATAATAATTTATTTAATGCCAGTTTAAGGCATTGTCAAGGGAAGCGATTCAACATAAATCCGAACAGCAGTGAAAAAAAACTCCTGAGGTAAAGAAATAAAAATATAGTTGATGGTGGTTTTTATGGTTTGGAGAGTTCAGGAGAAAAAACTGCTCGTGGTAGATTTTCGGCCGTCAAGAAGGGGGGGGGGGTTGCACGCTATCGGAGATTATCAGACGCCAATTCCTTTCATAAAGTTGGGGATAGTCAAAGAAGAGGCGTTGAGGAACAGCTGGTAAGACCGGCCATAGTGTTCAGAGACCACAAACGCCATCGCTATGGTAGAGTCGATCAGTGGATTCAGCACCCAACATTTGTGGGAGCTTTTCTGAATGCAAAAATCAAGTAATATTTCTCTTAAATAAAGGATAATTTTGCAGAGTTTTCACACTCATTGGTAGTTTATTCCAAATAGCAATTGCATTTACAGAAAAGAACCGACGATATTTAACAGTACGTGCCAGAGGCAGAAATAAAAGGAACTCACGGTGACTGTTACGTCGTGGGTGGATATGATGTCTTAAAGAGGTGAGTGGGTTAAATGTGTGATTATATAAGAGTTTAAATAGCAAAAATAGTCCCTTTTGTAATCTACGGAACCATAAAGGATCAAGGCCCGTAAGCCGCCAACGTTCGTGGTAAGACAAATGTCGGTGTTCCGGGGTTAAAATTCTCATGGTAAAAAAGTGTTGAACGGATTCTATTTTCTTCCGCTCAGTAGCACGCATGAGGCTAAATAAAAACGAACCGTATTCCAGACAAGGTCTAACGTACATGTTGTAAAGGCGCATTCTGATGTCCCTAGTTTTAAAGTTTCGGAGGATAAACCTGGTCGTTCTACGTGCTTTGGAGACTATCAAGGCACAGTGCTCCGAGAGATTGAGATTCTTGGAGTATGGTACGCCAAGATCCTTAATAACCCCAGTCACATTTATGGCGTGACCTTCAATATTTAGTTGAGGTTGGCGGTCGTCGCCAACCAACATGACTGAGCACTTATGCCAAGAAAGAGAACGGCGCCATGTGCGGCACCACTGGGCAAAATCCTATAGGTCGCTCTTTAGGAGCTCAAGCACGATGTCATGATCTGCCGGCTTATATCGATATGCAACTTTAAGATCATCGGCATACACGAAAGGCTTAACATTCTGAAATAAATCGGGTATATCATTAACGAAAAGGCAAAATAAAAGCGGGCCGAGTACACTACCCTGAATGACTCCACTCCTCACACGTGTGGGGTTGGAGATAGAAACTTGAAATCTTAAAGCGTTGTGTACAAGTGCCCAGGTAAGAGGATATAAAATGCAAAAGTTTGTCACCTATCCCGAAAGAGGACAGTTTCAAGAGAAGAAGAGCATGGTCAACACGGTCAAAAGCCTTAGTGAAATCGAAATATACTGTGTGAAGTGTAAAACCATTGTCCCTAGATTGGAGAACATAGTCAAAGAAAGAGAGTTGACAGGTGTCACAAGATCGAGCTTTGAGAAATCCATGCTGAGCAGCACTCAGTAAGTTATTCACTGTTAAGTGACACATCATCTTCTCTTTGATCAATGTCTGTAAGATATTCGAAACTGCGGGGAGGGTGTTTATTGGCCGAAAGTCATCAAATGATGTAGATTTGCCGTGCTTAGGGATGGGCAAAATGTGTGATTCCTTCCACAAGGTAGGATAAGTTTCACTTTTAAGAGCAAGATTAAATATCTTGCATAAGAGAGATGGGAAGATAGTGTTTGCATCGGCTTTTAAAATGCTTACTGGGACACCATCAGGTCCTGGACTATAAGATTGACGAAAACGCCGAATCGCAACAGTCACAGCCCACAGAGTGAAAGTTATAGTTTCTAGAACTGCCCCGGTCAATGGCTGGATGGTCGGAAGCGGAGTGGTCGAGTCTTCAATAAACGTTTTGAACAGGAGATCATTGAAGCTATCAGCGGTTAACTGAGCAGCAACTATGGGATTTCCGAGAGCGTCTCAGAGGATGGGATACTGCGTCTTTCTTTGAGTTCGTACTTTTCGGGCGAAAAGATTCGAGACATTTAAAGAACGGTCTTCACCCTGCCAGCACCAGCCCCGTCTAGCCCCGCCTGGCCCCCTCAAAAATGGCGGGGCTAGAGGGGGCCATGAGGGGGCTAGGCGGGGCTGTAGAGGGGGCTGTGGCGGGGCATGCAACGCGATAGCCCCGCCTGGCCCCGCCAGCGAAAAAAAATGCGCAGGGGACGCCACATCTCCGCCCAATTTTGGCACCACTTTAAAATATCGTCCTGTATACCGAGTCCCCTGAGGCGCAGTGCCTCACTGTTCCCACATGTTACACGTAGGAACCCACCCTGCGTACTTAGAGTACTACGGTATTACATAGTACTCGCAGTGACCCCGCCGCACACGTGCCCACTAATCGGCAGCCAATATCAAATACACGCGACGCAAATTCATGTGAATGAGTTATTTATTGTATAAACGAAAAAGTAATTGGAAAATATGTACAATCATAATAAATGTCAGTGCCAGTATATACATGGACTACAACATATGTTATGCCATTCAGTTGTGCGTTCCAGAAGTCCCCACTTCGACGGCTGGTTCCTATAGTTGAAGAAAAACAATCCTTTGGAAAACACATGGTTGATGGAAGGGAAGTAATACTTTAAAATTTAAATGACAATTTTTACACTAATTAAACGCCTCCCGGCGTTTAGCCCGGCCGCCATACCGGTCCCTCGATCCGTGAAACCAATCAATGACAGTCTTGCGAATCATTTCGTGGGCGCAATCACCAAAGGTAGGGTTCAGGCGAATGGCATCTGAAGTGTTAACAAATGAGGAAAACTTACCACATAGGGGTGCATATAAAGGACTACCAACAAAGGATTGTTTTCCCACTGAGCCACTCCAACAGTAGTCACGCCTTCATCTGGCGCTTAATCCGCCTGTATATGGTGCTTCGGTGATAGCCAGAGTAGTTACGTTTCATAATTGTTTTGGATATTCAGTAAAAATGTGTATAAGTGGACTACGAACACCAAGGCTAAATACTACATACATAGACATACAACTCGACTATGTGAACTGGCTGTTGAGTAGATACCTAAACAATTAGCATAAGATACATAAATGAACTAAGACAGCTATCAAAAGCATGAAAACAGCATTGGTTGACTCACGAAATTATCTGCAATCGATTGTCAAATATACGAATTAATAACACACACAGATTCTAATCCGGTGGACAAATAAGAGTTTACGCAATGAGGGACTTAAAAAAAACCTCAGTATATTGTGCTCATTCGCAGCTACATTCAGTGGGCGTAAACGGATGCTTTCTCCATGATTTATAAGCCAATTTTGATAAATTAGCTCCTTTTAATGCCAAAGAAGGTACAATGAGTGGTGCTTTTGAAAGATATCTTTCGATGCAAATACGCTTCAAAAGGCTTCAATCCAGAGGGGGCGCTGGCCCCGCCCAGCCCCTTCCAGCCCCGCCTATGAAGGAGCCATGTGCTGGCAGGGGGGGGGGGGCTCCGGCCCCACCCAGCCCCTTCCAGCCCCGCCTATGAAGGGGCCATGTGCTGGCAGGGCAGTGAATTGGACCTCTTCGGCTAGCTGTTTTTCTTCAGACAATCTCTTAGCTCGATCAAAAATAGCACAAATCAAGGTCAGAACAGAAACATCGTTCTGAAGATGGAAACGACGATAAAGCCTGCGCAATCTGCGACGAAAGGGTAAGGGTAGGACAACCTCATCCCCAACATTAATAATTTTCTTACGGGGGACAAAACGAGAAATAAGCGGATCCAATATTTCGTACAGATTTGCAGTGCAAACATTAACATCCGAACTAAAAAAGAAATCAGTTCAGTTGTAGGAATTAAGGTGTGTTAATAATTCGGTTGAGCGAGTTGATCGGAAATCGCAGAAAAAGTTATACTTTGGGGAAGATGTTTTGTCAGACTCGAATTTCAACGTTGAAACAACTATGTCATGGTCTGAGCCTCCCAGTGGGCCTAGGGATGACACTGACGATGGAATGCAGCCTCTACAGAAAATTAGGCCAAGTATGCTTGAGCCTCGGGTGGGACAATCGACAACCTGAGTCCACATCCCAACATCCACAACCTCAAGAAAGTATTCGAACCTTCTGGGGCCTGAGGGCGGAGACCGGCGGACTTCGGGGAGATGAAAGTCACCTGCAACCAATTGATACTTAAAGCTTGAGTCGGCCGCAGCATGAAATGCCTGTGAGAGTAAACGATCGAAATTGTCATTGGCGTTGGGAGGGCGATAGACACAGCCAACGAGTAAAGAGAACTTATTTTTTAGGGCAACCAAAGCTTTTGGTACGTTTGCAGGGCCATATCATGGATACAAATCTGGGACTCTGAACGGAGCATGATTATAACCTACTCGAAAGAGTGCAGGACGGCTAGAAAAACTTAGTAACAAGCTGCAGAGCGTGGACACACGAAACCCGTCTATCTGTTATATTCCTTAGTAATATGACGTCAGTTTCTGCGCGGGACAAAAAGATTGACAGGATGGCAGGTAACACACTTACTGTGCTACTCACTGAATGCATATTGGCTCTATGTCCTTCTGTTCTTGGCGTCAAATTTACGAATTATGCTCTTGCCTTATTCTTGTGTTCCCATTGACTGACATCTGATCGTCCGCATGGGCAGACCTTCGCATGTTGCAGCCACTTGAAGATCCTGCATGGTTCGGCAACACGTCACCAACGAAATCGCGCGGGGGGCTTGATAAAGGCGAATGACCTGTTGTTTGGCTGTTCCCTATCGCACATAACAATCGGAAGAGAATGGTGCATGCCACTCAGAGTCGCAGTAGCATTAGCCTAAATATCTATCCTATGAGTTAAAGGCACTTGCGCATGGAATTGATGCGAGCTTACGTATCCTGCGAGCTTTGGACTGCGCACTTCTTTGGGTGACTTATCCCAACTCCTGGCCATCGCTTCGAACAGCATGTGGACCGAGGAAGATTTGATGAGAGCACTTTTTACTAACTGTGTCGTGGAACCGTGGGATGAGTTGCCCTCGGCAGCTGTAATGTGGGATGATTCAAACATCCTTTTCGCAGAGACATGCTGCAGCAAAAGGCGGATTACGTGATTACGTAACCGCAAAATTATATGCACATATGTGAAGCTAAGTCAGCTTCCGCTTGACACTGTGATTGCTTAAATTGCTGCTAACTGTTTGATAAACAGGTAATGAGAGGACGTAATCCTTTCTCCCTCGAATACAGTGAGCTGAGCCAAACGTCCCATCAAGTGCTCATAGTCCATGAAGGCACTTCAAAGACTGACGTCACCATCCCCACTAGTTTCTCCAAGTTCCTGCGCATGCAGATTAACTTCGCATAGCTTCGAAGTTATTCTAGACGTTTGTAGACAGAGTTTTTCATAGAATTCTCGTCTACGTCCCTATTGACGATATAGTGATGATCAGCTCTACAGGTGAGTAAAGTATGGAACATTTTGCAGCGGAGTTTGGTCGTTTTCAGCAATTTTCTGTTCTCATCAGCCCGGCAAAGTGTACCTTAGTGCAGTTCACCTCGTATTTCTCGGAGAATTCGTGCACTCAACCGGCATACACCCTTCCTCTTCGAAAGTCGCGACCATCTGTGAATTCAGGTTTCCACTTTCCAAGCGCAAATTTAAGTGTTTGCTGGAAACGGTAAAATTCCAGTGTCGGTCTCTCTCGAACAGTGATGACGCTATTCTATCCTTCATGAACTTTGCTTTGTTTTCCATAAATTAACAAGAGCTCTACGCAGGCACTCTCACTGCCTCTGACGAGATGAGCGTTGACTTGCCTAACGGCACCCGCCTTGCCCATTCGGTCCCCATGCACCTACATCCCCCGTGGTTGACGCCTCTAGTGTTAAAATGGGCGTGGTCATTTACCAACACCATGCAGGTCAAATCAGATATCGAGGTTTTTCTCATAAAAACGTTACTGTCTATCAGACCACGCTGAAGTACATTTGCGCAAGTGTTTATGGCCGTCTGCCCAGACGTAAAACAATCCTGGCAATCACAGGAGAATGAAAATTTCGTCACCACCCGATAACCGCAACAATTTGGGGACGTACCCACTAGACTATATTTTCCATATCGACGGAACTCGAAATGAAGTGGCTTAGGCGCCGTTCCGACAGTCAGTCGTACAGTTTAAGCTCTCGTTCGGGATCCAACTTGTCGAGGTGTCTGCAAAAACGGCTTATCTGTTCCCTCTGTGCAAAATGCGTCATCGGACCCCAATTCCAGGTTCCTCTTACTACTGACATCAGTACATGGATTGTCTCCAACGTAACCCACCGTCTCTGAATGCCTCCATTTTTGTTCTCCCTACACAACCGCCCGCATCCTGGGATTAGATCTACGGACAAGTTGACCTCCAATCGCCTGGTCTGGCTCAATATGCACAAATAACTGAAGACTCAGATGGTAATATGCGCGAGGATGACAGTTCTGAAAGGTCCAGGGGCATGTAGTTTTTTTTCGAAACCCGCTAGTCCCGGTGCAAGGTAAAGCTACGTATAATTAGATGGTGTAGGTCGCTCTCCACGATCCAACGGCTGTCCCCACATTCTCACCTGCGTGAATCAATGTTTTTGGTGACCAACAGTCATTCCTCTAGCGGACGTCGAGACTACGACGGTGGTCAAAACACTTCCTGGTCGTTAGGTTGCCACCTCCAGTACCCCTTCTATCATCACGAAGGGCCACACTTCATAATTCGAGTCTTACACACGCCAGCCCTTCTACTTTTTGGACCGAACAAGGATTCGGGCGACAACCCACCACCTGGTTGGCAATGAGATGGTCGTACGGTTGTACAACCATCAGAAGACCTACCTAGGCTCCGCAAAAGATCTGGCCAATTGGAGCGACCATCTTATCCTAGTACTGCTGGATATTTGCTCAGCTCTCAAGTCGAACTTTTCCCCTTTCGCTGATGAACAGGTTTTCTGTGGAACGTTTAACCTGGAGAGATGCTCTCCCCAAACGCCCGTGGTGCGAACGAGAATAGAACTAACCTCTTGCCACGTCTCCACCACTTTATGCGCATACTCTTCCCGTTTCTGCCAAATTAAGCTGTGTCAAAGTCTGCCCTCAAAAAGGGTCTGAGCACATGAGCGTACATCTTCTTCCGATGTGGCCGAGCTCTCCGGTCTTTCAGACCACCCTAGGGCGGTCCCTTCGGGCTGAGGGGCGAGAGTGAGACGTCACAGATACAAAACTATACACGCGTAGACAACGTGAGCATAAACCGCCCCAAAGCTGCTATCTCGGAACATTGCTCCAGACGAGCCCGGTGGTACCCTTAACCCTGCACCCACCCTCCCCTGCTTCCGGTTCCTCCATGTCCACAACTTCCACAATCAACCTACTATTACTCATACAAATCCGCGTCCCACACCACGTACTCCGGCCTGTTTACAAACCTTTCTGTTTGAATTACTTGCAGTGGACGCCATGTCTACTATTCAGGTCGTTAGGCTGCTCACATTTATTTTTCAAGGAAAATCCTCCAGCGACGACTCACCTGCGTTCGGTCAAATCGAGGGTACTGGGACAGTCTGTTTTCGTGACCGCTTACTCACGCCATCTCTGGTTCGCCCAACATTCCCTGTACGCTAACGCCAGGTGTGACATTGATTCGCTGTTTGGACAGCTAGACGCCATTCCACGTTGTGCCGCATACTAATTGGTTGCAGACGGACAAAGAGAAGACGAACGCATGCACGCACTTTGCGCCGGAACTTGCACCAGTGCCCGACATTCGGTTTATTAGAACAATTGCTGTTGCACCCATGCTTCAGTGAACT
>CACRXP010000684.1:19164-41572 GCA_902702965.1 Spirometra erinaceieuropaei | reverse complement strand
AAATGGAATATCGGCTAAGACGGAAGCGCTGCCCTGGCATTACGATCCTCAGCACACTTGCCCCCCTATACCTAAACCTGGTTTCACGCAAAGTAATAAGTGTTAGAAGAACACACTCTGACTGCCTGAATCTGGTTTCGCCTGCTAATGCAAGCGAATAACAAGGTCTGGACATGTTTAAGCATCAGATAAAATTTCGGACAGGGGTAGACATCGCGTTGGCAGCGGAAGATTGAGCAGCCTGAGCAACTAGGCCTCTTATAAGGCTGCCGCTCAATCAAACTGACCGTTCTTCCCTGGCAAGCCATAAGACCTCCCATACTCACTGGTGCGAGGCTGCTGGTAGTAATAGCCACCCAGGAATGAATAAATGCAATCTAAGCATACTCAGGGAGAAAAGTATATTATTCCGTCGGGAGGGCCGGCAAGGGGTGGTGGTGGGGGATGAAAAGGCATAAAAACAGTGCCAACGTAGAACGAAGTGTTCCGACGCAAGATCCTACAGCATGCTTATGAGAGACGTACGCTCAAGCACACAATTAGGGGAAGTAGTTAGCAAGGCCTTCTCCCTTGCGCTGCAAACCCGAGAGTACTCCAAAGTCTAGTACGGACTACGAGGTGGAAGCAAAGTTCAAGAGCCACGCGAAAATTGAGTTCAGCCTTGACAGTGTTTTTAAAGGTTTTCTGGTAGGACTGACTTATGTGGCACCTAAACAGGACATTAGAACAGGAACCGCGGGTGGCTTTGAGCCAACGTACAGCGAAATAAGGGTTAGGTTAGGGATAAGGTTTAAGGTCAAGCTTAAAGTTGACGGTAAGTCAGGATAACATTTACGATTAAGGTAGGGGCTAGTGTTAACTGTAGAGTTAGGATTTAGGGTAGGTTAGGGTCAAGATTGGGCAACAGTCTAGTTTTATACTAGGGTTATTATTGGGGTTAGGACACGGGAAGATTTTGCCCGTTCCGGGATTATGCGCAGATCCGCCGTTACTACGTAGGCGGTGCGTATCCATTCACATGTCCTGTTTAGGGGTCCAAATAAGCCAATCCTACCGATTCTCTTTCCCCTGTTGACCACAAAGACGTAACATGTTAAGAGAAGATGGAGGCCCTGTTGGCTATTTTTTGCCGACAAGAACGTCTACTTTAGCCATGATTTCCATTTTTTTACTGGATGCTTAACCTATGTAAGTGATCGCACGAAAGAAAGGAGCACCTGCAAATTGGGACATTCAAAGATGTTTGAGGGTATGGAATCCACGGCCGAGAGGGCATTCCTGCGACAATTGAGCACCCTCAGACGCGGAAAGATGGCTGGCCAGTCAGCAATGGCGGTAAGATGGGTCAGTTTATTTTTGGCCAACGAAAGGTACTCCAGACGACTGAGATGGGTGAGCTGGCTGGGCAGTTCACCCTCGGAAAGGTCAGCATCACGAAGTTTCAGGGTTTCAAGGCGTGACATCCGTTCGAGGGGCATCGTGGATGGAAAGACCTGGGAGGCGGCCTCCAGGAGTTTCTTCCGTTTACTGCGTCGCAAGGGGCTGCCGCCAGGGGTTTCAGCGCAGGAGGCTACGTGCTGCGAGGCTGCGCCGAAGTCCACGCCAGTGAGATCGAGGCTGCGCAAGAACTGGGTCACACTCTTAGAGGAGGACGAGGAGGTGGCAGTGGCGGTCATGCTAAGTGGATGTTGTCTGTACTGGTGGATGAGGTGAAAGACGGCTCTCCAGAGCCCGTATTCGAACCTGAAAGATGCAGCAGCAGTGGTTACTTAACAACAGGGAACAAATGTGAAATTGAACCCTTACTATGAATCTTACTTGACTAGTGATACGAGGCAGACCGAATATTCAGGGTGGGATATGGAAGGAATTTCGTTATCCTGAGTTCCTGGGTGTACTTCCGAACAAAAAGACAATGTGATTCATATGATTAAGGGAGGGAGGGAGGAGGGAGGCGAGTATATGCAACACTCCAGGGACGGGAACAAGTGCCTGATCGACCACTGAGTCCCCGACCACGCATTGTAGTCTTTTCATAATCTGCCATAGAAACAACTCTGGAGTACTGTTGGAGGAGGGAGATTGATCCCTCCGATTTCACTTAACCTTCATCCTGCATTAACAGGGAAACTAATTACAGAGGGCATACGAGGATAAGTTCCAGGTCAGTGCAGTGGTTTTGGCAGTGGTATTCAGGCACAACATGTATTATTAACAGTACGGTTCCGTTGTGCAAACGACGAGGACAAACAGCGCTGAATTGAGGGGGCAATTATGACTCGCGCGTGAATTTGTTAATGGTGCGGCAGACTCCCCCTGCATCTATCTTACTATCTATTCCTATGTCCAATGTACTCCAATCGCAAGACAAAGAACGGGACAGTGGAGGTGAGTGGGGGTGCAAAAAGGTGTCATACTGAGGTTAGGAATAAAGTGTCTTCCGTGTTATTTGTCAAAGAATGTCAAGGGTGATATGCTGAAATCTGGTAGGAAAGGTCAAAAAAGCACAGCATCGAACAGGTGAATTACCTGCAGGCTTTGCAATTGGTTATAGACTGTCAGGATACGGGTTTTGGCGCTAGTAAGCTTCTCGGCGTACTCCGTTAGGTCGACAGGTGGCGAAATTACTTGGAGAAGCCTGGAAAGATCTACAAAGTGAGAGGGACACATGTAAGGCGGAGAGAGCAGAAAGCGAGAAATGCAAAGTGGGTCAGCGATGAAGACTCGAGGAATCCAAGTCACCACACACAGTCTGTCGACACCAACAAGCTGTCGAAAACGGCAAGATAACGTCAGACCTGTACCGTCATTAGATGCTTTAACAGGCAGATAACCGAATAAAGAACATTTACTGAACGTTTAAAATCTATCCGATGCATATTTTGTCAGATTTTCGAGATGAGGAAAATTCCAATGGCGAAGAACTGTTCGAACAGGTCGGGGAAGACGGGCGTGAATCAGGCATTGTGTTACACCGCGACAACAGTTGGACCGTCTCGGCCGACGACGTCATAAAGTGGGCGCAGCATCGGAAACTTGATCGTGAACTAGTTTAGAGTGAGGTATACCTACGCAATCACTCCTCTTCCATCCATCAGGATTTTACAGCAAGACAATGTCAGGAGCAGTGGCTGACAAGCCTAGACGGCCCACACACTGTTGCACAGAGGTAACTTGCAGCCCCGTAGGAGTGGCCTTCTCAACTTGACGAAGCGGCACTATTCTCGTGAAACAAGTTGAAAAAAATGAACGTTTGAATATCTAGGGGAACTAGTCCTGGAATTCCTAGGTTACAGGTAACCAGACTTCTGTGTTTTTCCATCGGCCCGCAAAGGGTTCCGCCACACGTTTTCGCGTAGAGGTTCCTTAAAGCAGATTGAAAACTATAAGCCAAGCATACTATGGGCAGAAAACGAGAGCGGTCATAGGAAAGATGGGACGGAGACAACATTTCCATGAGTGGAACCGCAGAACCCGGATCATGAAGTTTTTCTTTCACAAAACGAACAAAACATGGAAGGACAACAATTTGGGGCGCCAGCCAGAAATCGGAAAATAGGGAGTTTTTCAGTTTCCGGACACGCAATAACTCAGTAAAATTACCACTGCACACTTGGCAGCCTCATGCATCTTCTCATTTCAAGAGAGTCAAGCTATCACTTTCTTCTCTAGACGGAGAGCAGAATACCGAGCCGCGGTTACTGGCAATGTGGTGAGCAAGTCGAAACAGAAACCGCAGTGGGTCGAGAGGAGACCACTTAAAGTGCTCACCTTGCAAATATCTCATTAGGCTACACACAAGCACTTTCTACAAGTCACGAGACGCCCCTGGAAGGCCCAAACAGGGTTAAGACACTTCGTAGTGACAGTAGAGAGATAACGGCAAAATATGCATGAATGCAGGCCCCGTGAGAGCCAGAGTGTGTTGTCAGAGGGTACAGCAGGGCTAAAGCAGCGAAGGGACAGAGCTCATAACTTATGCATGCACCAGTTCCACCGGAAAAATATTGACGACTCACGAAGCCACTAAGTACTACTAGATGCCACGGGCCGAGTCCTCAGCCATTAGCAGCGTGGCAAAGGCAGGGGCCACGGACAAAGCCGGCAGTTCAAGGTCGAACTGAGAGGGTAAGATTTAAACAACGCCAAGGGAAAACAGAAAAGAACAAAATCCAAGAGGGTAGACAGTCAATGAGGTAGGCGGTTAATGACAAGGTGGAAGCAGACGCAAACCGGGAGAGTATCAGCAACAGTATAGACCGTGTTTCGGACAGGAGCTTCAAAAACTGTCGACAAGCTGCCAGATACGAAGCATGGCTGAAGCATGACAGAGCCTGTAAAAAGCGTCCAAGAGATGGTATTGCATGAGCAAAAGCAGCCGGTATTATCTTAGTAGAACAGCTGACTACCGTTCAGAATAATAAAGCTGTATAACCTAGTTTCTGCCAACTAACCAACCTATCCCACACGGTTCGTGAGACCAAAGTAGTAGGAGGGCGCCCTGGGGAGAGGCCTACGTCACCATTCTACCATTCTAGGCTCTTTTTTCTCATATTTTGAAGAGCTATGTCTTCGAGGGGGGACTTGACGAATCTGATGTCAGATGGCAGCGGTCTGACAAAGCATCGTCGTCAGTAAATTCAATTTTCGACCACAAACTTGCTTAACGCCAAAATCGTGGCTAATTATTCCGTTAAGGACTCACTTAGGAAAATGAGGTCAAACAAAATGGTGCAATGAAATCCGACCAAAACTTCTGCTTGTTGAATCTGCAGCTACCAGTGGAGCGACTGTGGGAAAAGGAGGCTTAGCATTTAATTGGCGTAAATTTGCTGAGAAAGAACCTGCTACAAGGTTACATAGGAGAAGCCGCTTCTGCAAACTTTAGCTGAGTACCATTTTGCGTTAAAGAGAGGCTATTCACGGAACATCTAGCAGCAAACATTACAGGACACAAAAGGAGGAAGGAACTTTCTGGGTCACAGAAAACAAGCCAGCAAGATAATTGCCCCCGCAGGAAACAAAACAGACTGAGAACTGATAGAAGCCTGGGCCTCCGAAGAGAACTCCGTCAATCGATTTATCAGACACCTAAAGTCATGCGTCATCCATCGATGATGGGCTAGCCCCCCTCCTATAAATTTCGCTCGTTCTGTTCGTGCTACTATATCCAACGATGGAATTCTTCACCAGTTCGAAAGTTCAGAACAGTAAACAGACTGTTCTGGTGCTCGACCAGTCTTCTTTACAAGCTCTAATCTCCAGGTTTCAGGCGATGAGGAAACGGACAATTAAATAAAGGGGTAAAATGGAGGTCTACACCAAAAGGACAAGGTAAGTGGAGGCGTTGGGAGAGCACGAAGGGGCCAAACGAGCGTGCAGCTCTTACCCAAAGAAAGGCGCTCCAGAAGAGACTGCAGGCTGTTCTGACTGGCTACACAGGCCTTCACAGCAACCTCAATGTCCTCAAAGCTGGGGCGTAGGATGCCGGCAAAGAAGTGAGCTAAAGAATGCGGTTGACGCTCAATGGAGTCCGAAGAGCCAGACGAAAGGTCTAAACTGGTTTCGTGACCTTGGGCGGCAGTCGAGTCACTGAAAATTGATTCCACCGGTTCAGTTAGGGTAGGCGAATTGACATTCTCATCAGGGCCTAGGGACATGTATGCGCGAGCACTCGTTGCAGGTAGGAAAACCGGCCTGAAAGGAGACGGGAGTTAGGATGATGCATGAGGGTGGGGGAGGGGGGAGGTGATATAGACATTATCCGAAAGCGCATGCATAGATCATCTAGGGTACAGCACACATTTAGGTGGATTCGTTGGAGGGAAGGAAGCGCGGAGGGGAAAATAATGACAGTGACCTAATGAATAGGCGGGTTTAAGACACAAAAGTAGAGCTTCAGACCCACAAAAACTACGCAGCAGCTTGGCTAAAGTGATTCGCAAAGATAAGATTTCTTTTAACAAAGGCAGGGTAGGAAACGCGATCCCGCCAACGAGTTGCTGATGACCTAAGGGACACAGAAATGGCGCTAGTCAGGCCTCTTAGACATCGGAGCTAACGGTCTATATCGGACGGAATATATGTAGTGCTTGACAATAAAAGGAGCCCATTGCGCAAACTTAGAAAATAGTGAAACACGTATTTTCAAAGTCTAACCAAAGCGCAGACCAAGAACACGGATACTTCAGTACGTAATAAATGCATTCCCCACAGATCGGGGGAAATACTGATTGCTGGGATGAGTTTCGAAAAGAACTGGACAGACGATTTCTGAACAGGTTACGTATGTAGAACGAATTGTAACAAGAGCGAATTCGAATGACGCGACCAGAGCTCAGAATGAAACAAATTCTCCCCTACCTTGTCTTCCCTTTACAGAGGGACCAGACACTGGCTTCGTCTAACGGAAATTACGTTTACACCATTTAGATTAGGAAGAACATCTGCCTGAGCACAGGAGGCCTGCTCGATTTCCTTGCAAGCATGGAAGCTCCCGCCAAGCACAAAGTGAAATTTGGGCGATACTGCAAACTGAGCTAAGATTGGGGTTGCCATCCTATGTGGTCAGTTTAGGCCGGCAACACGATGGCTCTCGCTGAGGATGAGTTCAGTTATCACAAGCGTTTCTAGTGCCACAATTGCACGGACTTTGCCCCGTCGACATGCACTGTTGGCACTTGAAAAAAACCACTTATGAAAACGCGGAACCCTGCGCGTACAGCACTTCAACTAGATCGCATACTCTGAAGAGCTTGAGGTCGGTTTCATGTCCTCCCCTTGAGGAGCGTTGCTACTTCTTTGTGTACTGTCCCACAGCAGACGAGACCACTGAACTAGCCTGGACTTGCGGGGTTTTCGTGGAAGATCAAAACACAGCATTCTCAAAGTTTTATGTCATCGAAAGTCGGCAAACATGTCAAAGGGTTGAGTAAACAAAGGAGAGAGAGAGAGAGGCTAGCCACGAGAATCGGCCTTGCCGTCCCAGTAGATCTGGGCTTAGAGCGATAACGGTTGCCTAAAGTCATACATGCGGAAATGTTTGCACTGAAAAAAGCTATCTAAACCGAGGGAAGTTGAAATATCAGAAAATTCAAGACCTTCAGAGTGAACAAGATTCCAGCACACGAAGAATTTACTACCCTACGGCGAAACAAAGTAGTAGATTCCAAACACGCTTAAACAGTGCTTTACACATCTCCAAATTAGTGGCCAGATACTACTGGTAACGCTAACCGTAAAGTTTCTGGAACATTCTTCAGAACAAGCATGAGGACAGGCAGACCAAACAGGGCGCATTAAAAAGACAAAAGGCCGTGAAAGCATATCATTTTCTCTTCAGGTCAGTAGTGCAGTAGGTGCTTTGAACAGGGTGATAGTAAGCAATCAACACTCGGTACAAAATAGAATCTTCAAACGGAATGGATATGTGTACTGCAAGAAGACAGTTGTGCAGGTGTAAAAGGCATAGTCAAGAGAGCAGGGAGGGGCAGATAGAGATCACCGATAGGGTAGGGGCAAGTGGGTGCAAGATCACATGCGCCAGAGAAAGAGGACAACAACTCAGTGTGAGGGAAGAGGTTGGTGTGAGAAACTGGTACCTTAATTTTTGTTTTTTGGTTAAAAGTGAGAGAGAGGAAGGAGTGGCAAATAATGAGATGAAAATAAGATTGGAAGGAGAGATCGACGGTGCCGCCTAGGATGAAGCGCTTGAGGGGAGGAAATGCAATAAACAAGGCCGACACAGCTGATAAGACGGAAACGCAAACACCCAGACAGGCACAAATATACCGACTGCCGGACTTTATACAAGGCGAAGGTAGAGGCGGGGGGGGAGAGGAGACGATTTGGGCCACGGCAGGGCATTCTGCATTAATGGCAAAGGAGACAGTTCGAAGACCGGACACGGGGACGATTGTGACAAAACGTTCATCAGGTATACCAGAGGACACGGTTGAAGGTGCAGAAAACGGAGTGGGCAGTTCCTCGGGGAAGGCTGAAATTTCAAACATAAATCAGAGTGACTGGGTGCTCGGTAGCACGGATTTGAAAAGCGCTTGTACCTACAGATGCCTGTCATACAACACAGCTTTTTCGGCAGGAATTATTGAAATCCAGATGCTCAGTTCCTTCTGTGGATAGAACAGAGAGACCTATTTGCAATGAAAAAACATCAATGATTACGGTTTTAGGGTGCGGACATGAGAGAGATTGATAGGCCTGGTTCGATAGCTCGCTCGTTGAACCCAACGGGACCATCCTGTACGGACGTGGCATAGTCCATGTGCGCAGAAGCTATGCATCACCCCAATGAACTCTATTAATGGTGCTTGCACTCGGTTCACCGAGATCGTCCCCCCAAACAGCCATACAGCCGGCCAGAAAACCAACCCCAATACTGCGTTCTCCCTCTTTGTCGAGTGAGATAGTCTTCGGCCTGCAGGACTAGTGTGACTAATTGCCCAATGTTCGCTGGGGCATTCACCTTCAACAGACTGCGATGAAGAGTAACCGTTCGTGACGCGGTTGACGTACAACACGGTGCCGGCTAAATCAGTCATGAGAGCATAAGTAAACAGGGAGGGAATTGTGATGGTTTGCATGTAATTTGGATTACAATGGGAAAGATATATACAACATTGGCTTCATTCTCTTCACACACTTATCACGTTGCGATAAGGAGAATGGGTCCAGGTGGCTGGAGTTGAATTTGAGCGCATTGGTCGGCGAGGCACTCGCGCTGGTCCCTCAGCCAGCACAGACTTGGACATCACAACGGTGAGGATCGTTGGTGTAAGTGCAATGGCAAGTTACCTCATCAGACACAAATATCAGAAGATCGTGGTAATTCTAAACCCTGTCAGGTCGCACAACGTCGGAATCAACCCCTCAATTGCCATCAAAATCCAGTGGGATGATAGGGTCAAAACGAACGGCGTGTTTGGAAGTGATGACGGTAGAGTACGCCGCCCAGGAGTTGATCCAAAAACAACAGTGCTCGAACTGTTTTGCGTAGAGAGCGTCTCACGAAAAGTTAGTGCGCGCTAATAGACCAAGACGAACAAGCAAACAAAAAAGTACAAAAGGACAGCCACTTACCATTTCTGCAACAGTGGTCTCCAGAGTCGTGACATCTTTATTAACGTAAGGCATATTGACAAAGGCGGATCCTTAAAACAGGACTTAGAAGTCGGCGGTGGTTTCTGAGCGCATGAGCGAGTGACGCTCGTGATCGGCCATGAAGCTATTATTGCGACTCGATCGGCTGGCCTCACGTAGGATTTTCAATTGACGCATCAACAGGCCGTTTATAGCGTTCACCCAGCGCGTACGAATGTGGGCACTGGCTGACTGAAAGTAGTACGTCTGCGCGCGGTTGGCCGTCCACACAGCAAAGCGACGTTTGTCCTGCCGAATGCTCGGCGTCAGGCCGATTTGTAGTAACTGCATAAAATCAAGTGCATTAGCCGGTGAAAAACTACGACCAATACAATAAATTAAGGGGGTATGTTATGACGGTAAGGGAAAGTACTGCATATTTTTTTTACCGTGAGCATATTTAAATGATAAGAAATGAGACTACTAGTCCCCCTGATGTCAACATGTGTGCTGATATGCCAACAATCAATTTAAGCGAAACGCCGGTCGGCAACTATGATAACTTCGATAGGCATTACTCTTTTGCAGAGCTTCGTTATTTTTGCCAAAATAATAGCGTCTTCGATCCCTCCAGCGCCCGGGCGCATTTAAGACTGCAGGACAATAATGACTGAACATCAGCAAGTGGGGTAGAGACTTGGGTAGCCAGCGGGTTGGCATTGGACACGACGGGGAGCGTTCGAAGCAACACTCTAGAAGCGCCGATCTCTAACAACCTCGCCCAAAACTACCGTGTCTGTCGATTGGACATCTGCCACAACTATCCGAGGTGATAGACTTATACCCAATACAAACAGCACTAGAGCCCAAAGTCCATTGCGAAATACAGCTATAACAAAAGAAAATACCCGTAGAATGACTTCACAGCTACCGCTACTCCGACTACTAAGTCCTTCTCAACTCATAACACAATTCTCAATCTGGTAATAAAGACTATCGTAGATTACGAGGGGCAGACTACAATATACATACTGTAAATGACCTATCTCATGAAACTTCGACGGAAGCCCTGAAATACGTCTTCGCCCAGACAGGACAACTTAAGTAAAGCTCTAGTATTGATTATCGTGAAACTCAAAATATATCCTTCCTTTAGATAAAAATTTGAAGAGGACGCGGTTGGCTACCGATTGAGTAGTGTAAAAAGGCATATTTTTGAGCAGGTTTTCTTTAAAAAATATATAAATTATCAAGGGAATCAAAAGTCGGTGGGAAGAATTCACACTACTTAACTAGCCATTTTTGCGGTGAGGTTTCTGTGAACGGCGGGAAGGAAGTGGATTAGAAAGCCGACATCCTGGCGTGACTGAAGTATAGTGGGATTGTACTGTGCGACAATAAATATTACAGCCCAAACTTAAGTAATCCTTCCTAATCGAAAACGTATTTTAGAATTTCGGCCAATACTACATGATATAGGTCGCTTACTGTGCGCAGATACAAGGTTTTAAAGGGATTTCGGCAACATTATCGGCCGAATCTGAGATGCAGGCACCATTAATACGTGTCACCCAAAGCTGCAATTTGAAGCAAAGCTGACCAGACATAAACAGACTGGGTCAGAGGTACTAGGATGATATTGGAAAACGGACAAAACCAGACAGTCAGGGAACCTACGAAAATAAAGCCTAGAACTAAGAAGTGGGAAAGTAGGCCAGAAATTCCAAATCCGCCCATGACATCCTAGTAACAAGATAATCACTTTTAAAATATAGGATCAAACAATCTATGTGTAACTTATGGAAGGTCAAAAATATACATAACCGACGTCTGCGTGCAAAATGCACAAACAGAGGTACAGACTTGACTGCCTACCGAAATTTCCATTTTTATATCATAAATGGGGGCAGACGGATCACCAGTAGGACGCGTGGGGGACACTGCCGAGAGGAGAGCGGCAGTGTTAAGGGCAGTGCTCTGTACCACCCCAGAGGCCGAAGTAGGAGCAGCAGCAGCAGCAACCCCAGTGGGGTCAGCAACGGTCGATAGGGGTGGATGGTTCGTGACGCCGGCCGAGGGGGCAGAGGTTACGGCGCCGACAGGATTGCCCAGGTTGGCGAGGACAGTGGAGACAAGGGACGCCGGTTGGCGGACTTTAGTGAGGAGGATGGCATTCTCGAAGAGGAATACATGACGCTGGTGACTGCTCCACCGAGCCTCGTCGAGCCACACCGTAAACTTGTCTTGCAAGAGAAGGCGACCCAGGCGCGAAGGTTTGCCCTGAAAATAGAACATCGGGGTCAAAAATACAATGAGACAGATGGAGGTGGCCGGTTCGGCGGACGCTGCGAAACCACTGGTCGTTCGAATGAAATATCAGGCAAGATAGGTACAGGATGATCTCCGCCGTGCCAACTGGTAATGCACGACATGACCTTCATTATTTCACAAGGATCCTACTGTGATGAACGACGCAGGTGTGGATATAGAGTGTCAATACGAACAAATACAGACTTCGCACAACCAGCAAAAATCAGTGTGAATAGCCGGGCAACAATCCTTAGCACGTTTACTACTGCCAGTTCATTACCTGAGCCCACGTGATTGTCGGATAAGTGCATCCTCATCTCCCTCTGAGTTATCGCGCAGGGCCACTTGCGATATGAGGCCCGTGGGAACAGGGCTCATTTAGGAGGGAAAACGCAGTATGCTGCATACTTGTTTTAATGAACTTTGTAGGAAAATAGTTCAGGAGAATACACATATCCGTGCACTACCCATGTGTGCCACCTACAATGAGCGACGCGGTAAATGTGCTGGACCGACAAACAGGCTAGATCGGGGTCCAGCACCCGTAATTGGGCCGTGAAACCATGACATATGCCCTGCATGAGGGGTTTGGCGGCACGTCTAGGTGCAGGCACAGGTCGCGCCGGATTCCGCTCCCAACTCGAAACCGGAGTTAGATAGGTAAGGGAGGAGATGCAGCGCAAATCTGCTACCACTACAAACTAATTCGCACGCAAGTCACCGTCCCTGTGATCACCCCACCGGAGATAGTCGGAATCGGCGTCGAACTGTTGCTTCGCCCTTGTACAATGTCTAACCGCACGGAACACCACTGATCTGCATCGCGAGGGGTAAGAATGAGATTCCCACATAGCACGTCAAAAGATGGGGTGCTTATTAGGAGAGGCGGATTTCCGGTCTGACTACGGGAGTAACGATTTCGATTACTCATCTGTAGAGAGTAAAGGTCCCTGCGTACCTACCCAGAAGCAAAATACGTCCATTACCGCCATCGTTGGTCAACACGCCAATTATTCTCGCGGTCAAAGAAAACGACGACGACAAAGGTCACCGTGAAAAGGGGGAGGGGGCTCCAACTAAGTCCCACAGTCAGCACTGACGACTTACGAATCAGGCAATATGCGACATATAATGAGAGCTGTGCACAGAACTCCCGAGTCTCTGATGGTGAGTGGCCGTCTTCCACTGACGACTGATTTGGAGAAGACCGAGAGCCACAAAAACCGAGCAAGGGTTATCATTCTCACGCTATTAAGATTTCAGAAACAAAAAGCAGAAGGCTAATGAATATCCAAAAAATACTTACAGACAGAGTGGATATTCGCATTAAGGTATTTACGGTTGTGCACAAGTCGACCATTTCCTGATGCGCCTTGGACAGGCATTCCCTGTGTGAAAGAAAGACGAACGGTTCGATGAAACAAATAATGGCATAAACAGGGAATAGACGAAAAACGAACAAGGACAACAATTAATAGCTATAAAGTATGCATATGGGGAGAAATGCAGTACTCGAAAAAGCTTGATGCTTGGCGGGAAAGTGCTCCCCTCAGTGCCATTGACTCAGTACGTGCACTTGAGTGCGGACGTCGCCATCAACACTTGAGACAAACCAAGCTATGATCCAAGGACTGCGCCAGGCAGCGGCCGCCGAAGCAGCCGTCGTGCAACACTGTTATGACCTGCGATCTATTTACGGATAGTCGATTTGCTAGATCGGTGCTCAGTCAGGGACCAGGACAGTATCACTGCATGCCCAGCAATCGATTTTTCGTCAAACATGAGAACCTAGTCTTCGCCAAAGGCCGCTTCATCTATTGGCTGTTCGAAGTGGGTGGAAGTAGAGAAAAAGCAGCCTCAACGGTGAGCTCGAACCAGTTATTTGTCCAGGCGAATTAAATACGAAGACTTTGTCGAATGGGGACTTGGCCATGCAAAAGTCGAAGGGGGCTGAAGTTGAGGCAGGTCTAGTTGCTTGTATGGTTTGCACTGTGGCGTTGCAAATTAACATACCGCCATTGAGCATGCAAGACTTATTCGGGCCACTCTAAGAAAAATGAACAATTCTAGGCAATCAAATGGGAAGCAATGGCAACCTATGAGAACGACAACAGGTCAGGGTCAGACAGACAGACTCCGTCTCTTTAATTTGCCGGTAGCTGCCAGCACAAAGGCTGCACTACAAATGAGCATAAATGTACCAAAACAGGACAAACGACGACGCCAAATCGATCAAGCATCCACAGTCAGTAGTACAGTACCTCGGTCTAATGCCTGCAGGGAAATGCAATCCAACCAAGCGAAATTGTTTTCGGACTATCTAGCTGCCACTTTTGCGATATCTTGGAGAAATACATTTTCGCTTGTATCGGCGGCTGTCCTATGCATTAGAGAACCTTCCGCGACAAGAGCCGTTTAAGTGGCGTGCACTGGACGCCTTTGTGGTCGTAAAAGTAGAGACCAGCTAACACAAGTAGTCGAAGGTCTCCCACGCTCCATGGTACAGTAGGTGTGCTAACTCATGAAATGTTAACTGAAATCCCGAAGTGCGCTTTCGACTCGGAATGATTACTTAAGTAGGGTTGTAGTATTAGTTACTGTGCAGCACAATCCCAGACTATTTTAGTTACTTGGGGACACCAGCTTTTGAACGAACTTCTTTCGGGCCGCCTGCAAAGAATGACTACTTAAGTAATATGAATTTTCCTCACTGATTTTCGATGCCCTTATAAATTCCAATATACTTCATAGGAAACGTGCATAAAATATTCACTCCTTCAGTCATTTGGTGAAAAATTACGTCGTTTCTAAGTTTTATACTTGACAAAAGGGAATGATTCGGTTTTAAAAAAGTTTCTAATTACGAAGCTTTTTTGGACTGCGGAAAGTCCATTCGTGAAACATCGTGTCTCTGCATTTTGCTTATAAAGTGTATAATATGGCTCAAATCGACAGCTAAATTATGTGAACCACATATGGTCTCCCCTTAATAGCTTACAGAAATGCATAATTTTTTGTACACGGAAAATATGCAGCTTGTAGTCCAGAAACCCTGAATGAATGTGTAATGGCAGATCGGGTTCAAAATTATTCAGGAATTGAAAGGTTTTTAAAACTGAGTTGTGCCCTTCCTTCAAGTACAAAATTTGAAGAAGACAGAATTTTTGTTCCGAGTAGAATGCTGTATACTTTTATGCATGTTTTCTATGATGTATGATTATGTTTATATTAGGATCATGATTATATTTGATTAATTTTACAACACTACTTAGGTGATCTTTTCGAGTCGAAAGCGCAATTCAGAATTTCGGCTAGCATTTCATGAACCAGCACACCTACTGTAGTCAAGTGAATGAAGGTCGAACAGCGAGAGGATGTAGAAAGTGCGAAGGGCGACATAGGAGTGTTCGCACTGAAGTTGAAGAGGACAAATAAACTATAAACACCGCGGCACATAACTTACTTTTCAGCCCCACTGGATGCATAACCCCGCAGCCTATCGAGCAGGAGGTGATAGCGTTGGAATCGCTGAGCCGGTGAGAGCAGTTTTGTACTGAAGGAGAGCACCGGGCGGGAGGGCGTGGGTTCAGTCTTCCCCGTCTCAGCAGCACCACCACCAGCAGTGACAGCAACAACGGCAGCATCCCCACCATTCGTAGTCTGTTCGATAGTATCCACGTTCGTGTCACTTATTAGTTCGTCCGAGGAATCTGGTAGTCCTACCTGATCAGCGCTCTCAAGGGCATGAAGGTAGAGATTATATTGGGACATCCACTGGCTGTGTACTGGATCGCACTCCAGGGTCAGTGCAATTTGACTGGCGCGTTCATACTGTCGGCAGTAGGCTGAGTAGAGATCCACCAGACTGGAAAACTAGAATGGTAAGAGAAAAGTTGGAAACGGTATGTAAGAAGGGTGTAGAGGAGGGAAAAACGGACTTTATACAGTTGAAAGATGACACCAGGACACGTGAGGTAGGTTAAACTACACGGTGACTTAGAAATATGACCTAGAAGATCACAGTTTACTAACACAGTGTTCAAAATGCATTAAGGAAGCAACAGGGATCAACAACCAAAATCGGAGCGGGAAGCAAAAAAATCAGTATAACCATACTCTCAGCATCAGTACTGGCCAGAAGGTCAGACACGGGTTTCGCGGACGGTCCTGGGGGTGGATGTTGCATCTGCGAGGGAGTCCAGCTTGCCAGTTTTTTAGGAGCATGACAATCAGCTGATACATTTGTTAGTTAAGACACTAGTTACGCACAGATAACACTGCCGATGAAGTTGCAGACATGAACATTACACAGTAATTTCACCGAAGATGACAGCATTAGGCTGAAATTGCCGTATAAGTTCCTGGACCAAAACGGAAAGGTTGTGTCTCAAAACAAATACAAGTTTGTCTGTTAATTTCGGAGAGAATGAGTCAATATTCCTACAGGAATTGATTGTTGTTTTGACAACTTTGAATTATTTATTTGACCCAGTTGTAAAAGACTCGTCAGCCTCGGTAGGACTCGAAGCCACGGCAACAAGGAGAAGGCTTAAATGCAGTCAACGCTCTAACCAACTGAGCTACGTGGGCCCACCGGACGACGCGAGTTTAATCACATTTGGGTCAAGTTACCGGCGCAACCTACTGCCACGTGGGGAACCTACCAAAGGTGACGCAGCATGCGGACTGCCCAAGCAGGATTCTCTATGCAATCAATCTAGGAGTCCACCACATGACTATCAGGCCCAATTAATTAATTGTTATTTTTGATAGGTTTAAATAATTCCTTTAACCTAAGTGTCAGTAACGCTGGGAATCTGGACCAGCTACAATGTGCTTCGAAGCATTTTCTTGACAAATGACCGAGAGTTGATGTGAAGAATTCATTGCATGATAGTTGCTTAGTACTCTCAAGATGCGCTACATTTAAGTTCCTTAACGCTAGGACGAAAATGAGCTTAGGGATCAAAGAGGCATCAGTAATCAAGATGGCAGCTTGTCTACGGAATCCGACAAAGACCCCTGTGACCCAGGAAGCAGTGTTTACTTACGCGTGCATTGGATTATTATCATAGTTAATTACGACGGTGAAGTGTTAAGTCAAGTTGGGTTTGCGCCGCCCCCACCTCACTCTCCTCCCCACCCATCGTGTGCCTGCGGAAAAACAAGGTCACGGCGACTGCATATAGTGGTATCTGGCCTCTCATCTCGCCCGGGCCAGATCTTGTCTACTAAAAACACGTCGGTGGTGGTTGCAGCCTGGTTCAGGGATAGCTCGTCAAACGGCAACCATCGAAATTATTAACTTCAAATCACCATGTGAGCTCAAATGGCAGGATACAGGCGAAGACCAGAGTCTCCAAAGGGGCACATGAAAACCCCAAACTCTTTCCAATCCTTCAGCGAATCACAGTCTGATTACTTTGATGAAACTAGTACTCGGATTCCGGATTCGGTTACGGAAACAAAATTTCAGTACCGGAATGAAATGAGTAAACCATAATGGGAACTAGTCAACTCTATACATAAGAAGTTACAAGATTTTTGTGCGAAAGAAACTAACCGAGCTCTGAAATAACTTCCGAAGCTTCTCGGCGTCTCCATCACAGGCGATAAGTTGCGGAAGAAAACGACTACAAACAAAGAAAACGAGATGAAAAGTTTTCAACGCGCGAAGTAAGGTTGACTTCACGGTTGAGAGCCATACGCGGAAAACAAGACAGGAAATGAACGGAGACTGAAAGTTGCCTTAACTCCAAAATCAGGAAAAAATGCATTCCGTCGTGATTCAAAAAGTAAGGTAAGAGTGAAATACTACCCGAAATATCAGTAAAATGTGAGATAGGCCTAATTATAAACGGGCCGGGGATGGCCTAATGGAAGACTGTAGACAGGCGCCAGGCACGTAGAGCCAGGATGAAAACCCCCTCCTACGGCGAAGGCAAAAGGTAGTCTTACGGTGGGAATTGCTTGCTGCATCGGCGGGCTAACACGACGAAGAACACACAAAAGATTGCAGAAATCAACCCAGAACAATGCCATCAAGCCATCTGCAATCGCGTTGTATAGCTATGAAATGAACAAGATCCCACATTTGGAGGATAAGCAATCGCTAGGTATGCTGCTCCCTCCTACCCACCTCGGCTGGATGTCAATATGGCAAGCAGGCTACTTAGAAAAGACAACAGACTACAGTAGTATAACACAGCGAATGCTCTTTGGCACCAGATAAGACGTCGCCCGCAGTGGAGTCCAGGTGCTACGGTAAATCATTCCTGCACTAAATCGTCCCAAGCAAATGCTGCCCAGTGAGCCAGGATAGCTTAACCGACCTATCGGACGACTGGAGCGTTATGGTCCATGTGCTCTGGTTGAACCTGGTGATTGTGAATGACACCAACAGTAGCCGCTTTCTACCTCGGGATAAACAACACAGGCCTGCACAGCTACAGTTAGTTTAACAACAAAAACATCATGCATATCAGAGCACCTTGGTCCCCGAGACGGGTTGACTTGTGGTGAACAGATAAGTAGACGGTAAGTTAGATGGTAAATCATGATAGGCGCCTGCATCTTGATTTGCAGGCACTATAAGCGATGAAAGGGTAAATTCACACATTTAAATGAAGTATGCTCGCCATATACGCTAAATTTAATAATTTAATAATCTGTAAACTGGCTACATAAAGGCCTTGTAGCAGGGACCTGCGAAGGATCGTACTGGCTCTATGCAACTGCTTCTTCTACAATGCTTGAACGACGAGAGCCAGGATTGCGGCAGCAGTACTTACGAACAATACAATCCACAGAATGACATACGGTTCTTCAGGACAGGATCTCAAAAGCCGACTACAGAACTATTAGTTGAGAAAGTCGCCACGCAAATAAGGTATACTTTTATTTTGAAGACTACATTTAAACAGCAAATTTTTCGAACAAGGTTCACGAAATCCGCACGCGAAAGTCATCTTAAAGAAAGCGACGCTCCTGATAATAGTATAGGGGCTGCATTATTTTGATGATGTGTGGTTCAGATCTACGTGTGGTCCTTAGAAAAGCGAGTCTCTGTAGAAAAATTGATTTTTGTTCTGCCCACAACGCGTGATAGTTGGTTTAGTCCAATGATTTACAACTGGTGGGATGACCTTTTGCAGCGAAAAACAAGAATTTGCTTTTAAGAAACATACTAGACAGTCTTTTGAGAAGGTGAAAAGGAAGGCATTCCCCTCACAGGGAGTGAACCACTCCACTAAAAACAGAAATATCCCATGATTTCAAATAATGGTTTGCATTCAACTCACTCCTGAAAAAAATAATAAACGCTATGTCATGAAACAACGCGTTCTGGTGTTTAGTACGCAGCAGTACCGAAACCACGACCAGAGCTCTCACAGGTTCGTTTCAACTGACAACGGGTTATTGCGAAAAATCTGAAAATTCAGGATCGCAACTCCATTGTTCTGATGAGTGTCCTTTACTTAACACTGAAACGAAGTGACAGAAACTATTTCAATAGCATACACCAGGCCATTAGGGGTCGTACTTCAAGCCTTTTCAAAACACCAAGATCTGGATTTAAATAAGGACTGCTATCTCGGATAAACATGGACAACCGTACATGCAAGAGAGGCACAAGGGACTCGGCCAGCCAGTTGCACCAGTCAAAACTGGGAGAACGGCGGAAAATGTAAAAGGTGGACTCGGTAGGCTACAGTTACGCGTACCCCCTCCCCCCGTATTACAGATCACCTTGCGCTAAATTCCAGGGGAAGGGAGTTAGAGTTCGGCCGGCTACTGTTACGATACAAGAGTAGGTATCCACCCTGAAAGTTAGCGTAATGCCATCTGTAGTACGGTGGCGGGGGGGGGACACTTATCACCCTGGTAGAAGGGCGCTCATCGATCGTTACGGAACTCACTTGTTCAGTTATGTCTTACGGGCTCTCTCTCCCGAGCCCAACCAGCAGCCGCACAGCGGCGCATTATATAGGCAGAATAGTATTACTGATAAAGACAAGGGAGATTGGGAGACCAGTCTCGTCTTTGTCGGTAATACCATTCCAGTTATCACCCTGTCCAACCACAGACTCATGCTGAGGACGCATGCGCAGGGTAACTATCTGGGGCGCTGCTAGGTCAACCGGACACCGTAAGAACTTACTCTCGGTGAAAACGCAGTTGATCCGGCATATTGACAATAATGAGAGCCCGATTATCATGGATAGCCCGGGGAAGCGGTGGCAAACCACTTGAAGCAGCCTTCGCTGAATCGCCGGAGAAAACCTACACAAGGAGGAAGTGAGAAAAAAAAGTAAGGATGGAAACACACTGACATCAACACAAGAAGCTTTTGATTGAAAGATTGCGCGAATAAATAAGGTTGAAAGACAATTATTCAATTGGGGCGAAAAACACTCTTAAGAATAAATGCGAAGTGTGGATTTGAAGGGGGAATGTCCCACTCGCATGCACAGTGGACGGCGTGAAGAATAAAGGCAGCAAGGTTGGCTTTTCATTTTTACCAGCTTGACGTGCCGCACTTATATAGAAGTTGAGCTATGGTTTACTCGACTGATGACAGTTCGACCGTCGTGACCGACTACGTCCACCGTGTACTCCACAGCAGAGTGAGAGCAGGAACGGTGGCGTGTGAGTGAGTTAGTTTAAAGTGATGGTAGACTTGCACAGCATCTACCGCACTCTCTCCTCCTCCTCCTCCACCTGAATCCGGTGTCAAAACAGAGTCAAGAAGACCGGAGGCGGGAGAGGGCGCAGATGGCTGGCGAAATGCCGCGCCTAGGCGTGCCATCACAACCCCTTGTCCACAACATACACTTGACCAGGGTTTTAATCAACAACAACGATGGAGGGGCGGCACGGATCCCAGTTGGAATGGCGGGAGCCTGCAGTTGGACGTGCCACCAAACCCTAATGTTGACATTTGTTATGGGTGCGCATTCCCAATAACAGCCGCCTGGCCCAGATGTAGCCCCTGTGTTGGTCCAGCGCATCTGACGCGCGGCCCGTTCTAGGGGCACACTCGACTGGTAACGACAAGGCTTATTTATAACGTACCACAGGATAAAACGAAAAAACCATCATCATTAGAGCACAAGACAGTAACTAGTTTTAGATGTCCTACTCCTAAAGACTCAGTGAGGGTCGAGCACCGAGATCGGCGATCCGGGCGCTGTTTCGGCGACCGATCCGTCAACATCCCTCGCTCTGTTGCACAAGGAGGTTTTATCCATCTCCAGCCTATACAGTGTTGTACGAGCCCCATTCCCCAGAAGAAATCACTAATGCAAAACTGTGGGATGCAGAAACAAGGTGTTCGGTCAGGACGATATACCGCCAACAGTTTAGAAGACTTTTATCGATATTCCAGCGACACTGTCCTATGAGCAGGCATGCCGAGATTCAATTGGTCCTGATGATTCGGGCGCACCCATCAGCGTACATGTCTCCGTTACTACAGAGAATCGCATGTACCGAGCATCCGTCATGTCCGCCCTTCGTTCAGCTGCAAATACTGGTATGCGCGCCCGAAAGCCCAACGGAAGCTGGAGAGATTTCACTGTTGCTGCCGAAAACAGCTTTGCAGGGGAGGTATACAGACTCTGCCTCGAATAAGTCGGACCGACCTCGCTGGATGAAACTTGTGTCCCGTCAATAGCCACATGATTTTACTGTTTTTGTCTTTTACCCGAAGTGGACCGCCGATGGCCGGTCTTCGTCACCTAAGGTAGTGGGTTGACTTCTTCAGATACGGTGCCGTGGATCGTCATGCGTCCGGAGGTACAACCTGTGACATAACGGGGACGAGCTAGATAGGGCCCGATCGTGGTCGTACTGAGAATAAACCACTAAGGTTAAGAGTGGGTTGGCCTCCCCGACTTTCCGGTTGTTGCCTGCTTGTGACTACCAGGCATTCGAAGCTTGTTTGACTTCTGGGAGGCCAACGGATCGGTGTGCGTCTACTGTATGAATAAAAGCACGGCATCCAGCGACAGATAATTCCAGGTGGCGAGGTACTGATGAACAGCGGTTGAAAAAAGCAATCAAAACACATCTGACAGAACCACTCTACGCCGTGTTTACCCAAGTTTGTATCTTTGACCGCGGATGGCGTTGCGATTTAGGATTGACTGAATGAGGGCAGAAGAAGCCCGAAGTCGTGCTGCATCAGTCCACCAACATCCCAGGTGAGGGTCACTATTTAAACAATGTTACAGAGACAGAAAACCAAAAGCACGTTGCTGCTCGTTGATGTAGGTGAGAAACCTGATCCGTGAAGGATTGCGAAAATACTAGGAGAAATAAGATAGAGAATGTAGTATTTTTGCAGCTAGAAGCCACAGTCACCCTGAGGCAACAAAGAACACAGGGTAAGATCTTATTTCGTAGCTGCACCTGCTAGGGTTAAGGGTTGGGGTTAGGGTTCGGAGCTAGTTGGGGTCAAGGGTTAGGAGTTAGAGTTGAGGGATTGGGGTCAGGGTTAGGAGTTAGCGTTAAACCCCCTGACAGGCGGCTGGGGCTTGCCTACTGCAGGTGCGGCTAAGAAGTAGGATCCGACCGAACACATAACAGTGAAACTGAAGTGGGATAGTACTGGTATTCCCTTTTGTGCATGCAAAGGGGTCTAGGTCGCAGTTGGTAGCCAGGAATGGGGAAGCGGACGACGACCTTAACCCTTCATCCTAACCTTAACCCTAACCCTAACCTCAACCTTAAACGGTAACCGTTAACCCTAACGGCAACCCTAACCGAAATCGTAAACGGAACCACAGCCCTTAGACATAACCGTAACTGAAAAACCTAACCGTAATACTGTAACCTAATCGTACGCTCAAACCCTCACTGTAACCCGAAAACCTAAGCCCAAAGCCATAACTCTAACACGAAAATCAGGAACAATTAACTGGTACCGTAGTCCTAACCTCAGACGTAAAACGGAAGCCAAATGGGTCAGATGTGATTATGGAACTCCACAAAATAG
>CACRXP010000683.1:323519-337809 GCA_902702965.1 Spirometra erinaceieuropaei | reverse complement strand
AGTGATATTACCAACAAAGACAGGGGAGACTAGAACGGCCATTTATGGCCTATTGGCAGTCGTCAGTCTGTCGTAACCAACTCCGAGCTGTGGAACTGTCCATAAGTTCCGTAACTTATTAATGATCTATAACGGCCGTAGAATAAGTGTCTGCGTTTGGCCTGTTGCACTCTTAGTGAGCTGCTGAGGTATGATAGAAGTGCGTCGATATTCGAGGTTTGGATATATTGCCGTGTTTGCCATCATTTCCGTCACTGGAATAGTGCGCTGTTTTCTCCTGCTGGCCTTCACTGCTTCAGTCGCGATGTTTGCCCCTATTATCAACTTTCACCAACGGCTGACCATTCCGTTGGTTGACGAGGGACTGACATACCAAAAAGTATGACGGCTGCAAAGGCGACAAAGGTCACGCGCGCCCACCGCCAGCAATCGCAGAAAGTATAACAACAAACAGCAGAGGATAGACAAGTCAAAGTCCGTGCGTCGAGCGCACGGATATAATGTCGGGCAGATATCGAGGCTGAAGCAGCCGGTGCCGGTAAGAATAACCAACACACCACACTGATGATGGAAACAAGACAGGTTCCGAAACGTCCGTGCGAATACACTTTGGTCCATGAACTTGCCTACTCTTTCTCGCTCTCCGTCCTTCCGCCGTGGACGAAAAACACGATATATACATTGGTCAGACAAATTTTGACAAATTTATGGATGGCAGTTTTATTTATTTATTTATGGTAGTCTGACACCACTGTGGTTGGACAAAGGTAACGGCAAACTGTCAAGCTGACTTGCTCACAGGAAAGGTTCTTCATTAATTGACGTCTTCATAATCCTGGACATTTACTCAAGACACAAGTTAACAGGTTTATTTATAAGGCCCTCTCCAATGCTATGGTGCACGGACCATCGGTTTCACACATTCTAGGTGCGCGTCACTGCGGGTGCATAAAGAAAACATAGAAGCGAAGAGACGTCGGAAGTCGGAATTTTGTTTAGATTCAGATCAGTGCAAGTGAGGCCATGATGCAGGAGAAAAAAGCGTTTAATACAAATTATGCGGGCGACTCCAGGTCAGAAGTCTTGTAGAAATGAAAAAAGAAAGAATTTGTATGGTGTAGCTTCTGGTACCAAAGGCCTATATCCCTACTTTGTATAAATGACAGAAAGTTTATCTTTAGCACATTAGATAAACATGATGAGAAGATCCTGAGCGGAGTCGTGTACAGACTAAATGTGTTAAAGAAGGAGACGCGATCACTGGGAAAAGAGCTTTATTAGCCTGACGTTCCGGATTCCTGCTCGAACCCATCATCACACATTCGAGTTCGACGAGGCCGAAATTCTCGGAAGAGGTGACAACCGCGTGTGCCGGGAGCTACTTGAATCATGGTTTACTGGCCCCCCAGTCAATTAGCATGGGCAATGAACTTCCCCTTCCATACTCGGTGATGAGACTTCGCCTAGGCGGACTAATTAGCCACGCGGGAGGCGCACAGGTGAACACGTTTCCCAACACCAGGGTCGGCGAATCAGATGGTCGAGCCATCATCACATCAACATCCAACGCACTTGATGAGATTGCAGTAATTAACGACGCGAATGTCGGCCATCAAAAAGTCAGCACACCAAGTGCGACGATCCCGGATGAAGGGCGGAGCCGTGAATGTTCCTAGGTATGCGGTAGCATGACGACTGCATCCTGTAAATGCTGCAGCCCCTTGTGCATAAACCACCCGTTGTCTCTGATGATGGGTTCGAGCAGGAATCCGAAACATCAGGCTAATAAAGCATTTGTTCTAACGATCGTGTATCCTTCTTTCAAGACTACTTCCTGGGACTCGTCTCGTCGCTTCTATAAGGAAACGGTTAAGCTGATTTGCCCACAGGAAATGTTCCTTATTAATTGACGCCCTCGTAAGCCTGGACATTTACTCAAAGCACAAGTTAACATGTTTATTTATAAAGCTCTCCCGAATGCTATAGTGCACGGACCATCGGTTTCACACATTCTATGTGAGCGTCACTGCGGGTGCATTAAAAAAACATAAAAGCTACATGACATCGGAAGTCAGAATTTGTTTAGAGTCAGGTCAGTGCGGGTGAGGCCTCGATGGCAGGAGAAAAAGGCGTGTACGGCAATTTATGCGGGCACATATCTGAGAAATAGAGCGATTCCGGGTCAGAAGACTCGCAGCACTGAAAAAAGAAAGAATATATAAATGACGTAGCTTCTGGTACCGAAGGCCTATATGATTACTTTCATCAAATCACAGGAAGTTTATCTTCGGCACATCGGATAAACCTGATGAGAAGATCCTGAGCAGAGTCGTGTACAGACTAAATGCGTGTTAGTTCACACGTTTTTTCCATTAAGTGGCCGGTTCGAAAATGAATGAGGAGGTTTGAAACGGGCGCTGATTTAGACGAAATAAGCCAAAGTTTTACCTCCTACAGTCTGACACTGTGCAAAAATCATGCATCGTCAGCGATTACAGGAATACTGATTTACATAATCTGATAGGAGAGATTAGAGACTATTTAGAAAGTACCCATTAGCATGCGCCAGCTAATGTATCCTTCAGTAATGCCTTTAATGACCACATTCGTCCCAGCTATGCTTGTCATCTAAGAGGTAAAAATTTAGTTAAAATAGCAAATTGGGCGGGGAATTAAAGGCAATCCCAGCAGCAATGAGTTACGGTCACAGTTCAATGACTGTGTGAATTTGACATGCGTAGATGAACTTTCAAAATATATTCCATGCTCCTTTGCAATGGATTGACACTTGAGCACCAAGAAATCGGTGAGAAAAATTATTCCCCTAATGATCAAATAAATATTAAGGCACCACCAAAATCGTCAGTTGTGCTAGTCCTCTTTTAACTAAGTACTTGCCAAAGGTATTTTTGTCATAAGTATCATTACATACGGGTAGAGAATGACAAGGACATTTTACTTCTATGTTTTATAAGAGTATTCTGACTTGTAGAGGAGTTGGACACGAGAAATTAACAACAGAAATATCCGCACTTATGAAGAGTTGGAGTCAACGGACAACTGGCCCTACAGGACTGCGCAAAACAGTGTACGCTGGATCACTATTGATGTGCCGACTTAAAAACCTCTTAAAGGAAACGCAAACTTTGTCTAGCTGAACGCTTTGAATGCCCCAGTCATTACAATGAGTTGACCCTTTTGTGCGAACAACGAAGCTTGACCGGATAAAGATATGAATCTGCTTCCTTAGTCGCTCTTTTTACACAAGATAACACTGCATTGCTAGTCTGGACCAAACGGACGTAAATACGACTGACCAAAACCACTCCTTAAAAACGTATAGCGGCTCAGCTAGATGCATATCATTAGTTAAAATTGCTCCTTTGTGCAAGGCTTATTCTGATTCTAAGACCCATTGGCTGGTCTGAAATGTCAATTAGTCAAACCGCTAGTTAAGCTGACTACAGAGAACCCGAAACCAGCATAAAATTTTATTGTGACTGTATGAGTTTCCGAATACCATTTCTTGAACATAATTAACGCCAAGACCTTCGAGCGAATGCCTCTTCTCCCAAAATTTACGTTTCGTCTGAAATGTGCCATAGTAGGATTTCGGACAGCTTTACAGATTGAATTATCATCTTCAAGCTCTATTTATTGTGGATGCAAGCCCAATGAATGTAAGCGGATTGTCGACATTCCTAAAGCCAGTATTCTGAGCAGTGATGTAAGAAAACGAACGATTTTTCTCCAGAACGTTGTTAGCAAAGCCGTCCGGATCTGCAGTTTTTCACGAATTTACTGGCGCAGGAAGAGGAAATGCATAACTTACGCTCGAAAAACAAGCCTAAGGTGGTCATTTGACTCACAGATGCAAGGGGAGGCTTCCTGAATTCAACAGCGATTAACAAATGCAGAAGCCGTTTCCCTGCACCTCAAAATGATCACCTAGTGCCTGCTACTCAAACTCAGTTTGTCCACAGCAGTGCTTTGATTTGCGGGACAGGATCAGAAACCGGCAATATATACTGTATAATTTAGAATGCACCTGGAATTATGCATGTACTTGTCTTCTGAGCAAAAAATCCTCACCTCTTGTCAGACAATCTCAAACTGACTGCTTTAACAAACACGTTATTTCTAAATAGGTTCATGCGTACCTTTAAAAGGTAATTCATTAGCGCAGAAGAAAACTTTCTCTCTCTCACTGACACAAGTACACTTATATTCCCTCATTAAATCCACGCACGGTTACTTCTCAGTCAGCTTGTCTGCAGTTGGAACAGATTAGAGTGATAAAATTTAGATAAAGCGCACGGCTGATCTCATGAAATGTTGGCCAAAAGTATGACTTGCAATTTCTATTAGGAAGAATTGCTTAGGTGGGTTATAATACTGATTTTCATGCGGCAAAATGCTATAGCATTTTGGACTTGCCAAGAGGTCTACTTTCGAATGCACTGGTTTTCTACCCCTTGAAGAAATCAAATTTGACAAAAATGACTACCGAAGTAGCGGGCATTTCTCACAGTGATTTTCAAAGGGTCTTATAGATTCGAATACATTTTACAAAAACAGGCACAGAATATGCTTTCTCCTACTTGTTTGGTAGAAAGTCACATTGTCTTTACATTTTAAACCGCATGAGGGTGTATAGTTGGGTTTTGAAAATGATTCCCAATTCCCTAATGATTTCGAACCTGACTTGTCATTGCATTAGCGTTTAGCGATTATAATCTAAAAAGTACACGCTTTCAGCGTGAAAAAATCACATATTCGTCTATGACTTTAAAAAATACTATAAAAAGGTCATAAAATTTTGCGATGGATGCGGACTATGTTGCAGATTTCATGAGGAGCCTTGGTAAACGAACATGTGAGATTCTGTGTGTACACATCGCACAGCTTTAGAGATCTTATAAATATAAACCCTTTGAACACCAAAGGGCAATATTTCTTAAAGTACAAAGTCTAACGACAGTGTGACTTTTTACTAAAAGAGTAAACGTAAGCATACTTTTGCGTATGTTTTCTACAAAATCCGTTTAAATTCATAAGACCATGGAAAATCAATGCGAAAAATGCGTGTCACTTAAGAAGTCATTTTTTGCCGGGCACGGTTTTCGCAGGAGGTCGAACGTTAATTTCCTGGCAAGTCCAAAATACTATAAGAACATACCGTATGGTAATCTGTATTACAACCCACCTAAGCAATCCTTTCTAATTCAAAATTGCAATTCAGAATTTCGGCAAACATTTAATGTGATCGGTTACTCACTGTATGTCACCGATAACCGTCGCATTGAAATAACTAGGGACCACAAATTCTCACTTTTCTGCAGAACTGCCTCACATACAGTCTCAAGTGAAAGCTTTTGCCATACTCGTGTACGTTTTAGTGAGGTTCATGACCCGAATAGTAGTGTGCAATAGACTCCATATTTGAGATGAGTCGGCACTGCTAAGTCTGACTCCACCACAAAGAAAACTTCATCAGATTTTGGAGCTTGACCAGTCACATCTGCGTCTGCAATTTGCACCACAAACGTATTTGAACGATGCAGTCCCATGAGGAATCTTCTTTTCAGGGGAATACTACCTGGCGACCACCAACCTTTCATGCCAATTGTTTCAGCTCTAGCTTCAAATGCTGTCAGATTTCAAATCGTACTGCTAGTCTGGGTCGAAACGTCTGTCCATGTAAAACTCTCGGTAGTTTTAAGACGACAGACAGACAAAAGCTGTTCTGGAGGTCTTCTTTGTTCAGTCTTCTGAGTGACTCCAGGACAGGACTGCTACAGACAAGAGCAAGAAGTCTGCTCCGTCCCCCGATCAAGTCGGTTTGGCCGGGGCCTCATGGTGGTTGAAGGCGTCTCGATGACTGCAGCCTTTTGTAGAGTTTATATTGTCCATGGGATTTATTCTTTGCAGAGTCCGGCCTTTAAGAATCATGAACAATAAAAAAGTTCTAATTCGAAACCCCCGGAAAGAGTAGGAGGGTTTGAACTCAAAATCACTTTTCCCATATTTATCTCGAATTTATACTCAAATGCGATCAGGTGAGTCTGTAGTAGACATTTCAGCAGTTCAGCGCAGTTAGTCCTAGACATTGTATGAGTCATATGCGGACTTTTTCACCTGTTCGGATGTTCATGTTTTGGTAGGCCCTGTGGCCGTCGCGTTACTTTTTTGTTTAATCAGAAAGAGCCGAGATATTATACAGTGAACATTCAGCTTACAGCGCTTTTTAGAGCATGCTGTATGAGCCCTCTCCAGCATTCCTATATAAGTACGCTTCTAAGCGTTACAAGAAAGTCAACGTAGTAAGCTAAAGCAATGCTTTATTGACTATTTAGTCATAGAATAACGTTACTTTATGGTGTGCGAGTACAGAAATATGAAACAGAGCGGAGACGACAGAGTCTGGCGAGTTCATTGATAAAGCACTGTTATGGGCAGTTTTGCCCTCATTCAGCCAATCATAACCCTTACCACCAGATGAGACCAGAAACACAAACATGCGCTCACATACGAGTATGTCTACACCGAGCACTTTTGCCTCCCTGATTAAAAGAGCTCCAAACAGTATAGCAGAGGTGGGCTGGTGTATAAATGACTTTAAAAGACAGATAAACGACTGGCGCAGATTAAATCCCAGCCTCTCCGTCTCCTTGTCTACTGACTTCGACCATCGTCAGCTCGATCCCACGGTGACCTAATAAGTGGTCATTTGTAATTTGCAGTAGGCCTTTTATGCGACCCATTTGCAGGCTGCATCGTTGTGTTTATTCATCCCCTTGCTCCTGTGGAGCGGGGTGCATTGGCCGTGCAACGAAACGTATGGAAAAAGGCATCCCCCAACACGTACCTGCCTAGTAAGATAAAGGACAGGACTGATTGATTTAAAGTTTGATTTTTGCGCGTCTTATCGATAAGAACCCCCAAGTCGACGTCAATAAAGATTCTCATGTTGTCCGCCGGACACCAGCAGACTTCTCTAAAGGCCTACGCAAACGGGTGCTAGCAACAGGCGGAGCAGTGGCTAATCGACTGGCGAACCCAGCGCTCTGTTGACAACAGACGTTCATTCAGGCAGGAATTTCTTCCCTGCCCGACTGCTGGTACCGATCGCACGCCGCACCGACTCCTGAGAACAGTCACATGACATCCGTTTGTTTGACATACACCCAACCCCAGACTCCTCTCCCCGCTCCGACGTTGTCGGAACGCTGACTCTGTCATGTGGGAGGCGTGGGAACGACGACTGTGTCTAACCCTCCCCCCCCCGAGACACATAATCCCTGTCCAAAGCTCAGAAATTCTTTCGCCATGTAGTAGTGGCTTGATGATGAATGCTCCATAATATGTGTTTGCTAAATGACTTTCCAAATGTGAAATCCTTGGCGTCCTTGGGGGGGGGGGGGGTACTCGACCCCACGACAGTAAGGACAAGTCTCATATGCAGCCAACGATCTAACCACCTTAGCCACGCGGCTTTGACTGAGTTTGATCATGTTTGTGCCAAGGCCATCCCGGCAATTGTGATAAGGTAGGAGCTTCTAGGTAATCGATCTCAGACTTCATTGGATGACCACCAGACTCACTTAATTAATGGGTGTTTTGAATGACCTGGACTGTAACTTACAACAGCAAAAGCAGGGCTTGACACGGCCAATAATCTAGCCATCTGCGCTACTAAAATCTAGCCGAGAGCCGTAAGCTTAATCTAATTGTGGTCAAAGGAACTACTCAGATCAGGAAAAACCCATAAATGAGGTAAGTCTGGTGGTCATTTCATGGACTGAGGAGTCAGCTGACGAATATATGTTTTCGGAAACTCATCATCCGGCAAAAACTTTTACACTGGGTAACGATCATCGTAGCTGTTGACCACACAGGTCACATCAGTGTATATTTATTCATTTACCTAATCCTGTGGAGCGGGATATATGAGCCGTACAACGAGGCGTATGTAAAAGAGAATATGCGAACACATGCCTGCCTGGCTAGGTAGAGTTGAAAATCGATCGATTTCGAGTTCAGTTCTCGCACGTCTAATCGATACGAGCCACCAAGTCGACGTTAAACTTTAAAGTTATCTACCGAGCACCGGCACATTACTCTAAAGGCCTGCGCAAACGGGTGCTAGCCACGGCCGGAACAGGGGTCCATTGACTAGCGAACGCAGCACTCTGTTGTCAGTAGACGTTGACGCAAACAGTCAGTCTGCTCTGGCCGACCCCAGACGGGGATCGCACGCCGTCATGACGCCCTGAGCGCACGACTCGACGGTGGGAAACCTTTGCCCTTCGAGAGTCGTCTACAGATGCGCAGATTCGATTTCTGCACAGGTGTCTCGACAAAAATGTGCTGCCGAAGTCTGTTTCATACAAAGCTCCGGTCAACACAGAGCTGGCCAGACGTGTAGTACTTCAGCACGGCCGACGAATGATCCGAGTGCTCCTTCAAGACTGTCACTCACGGATTCGTAAATACCGTCAGAGAATGGACCAAGAGAAAACAAGGCACTGCGAGTTCATGGGCGAGGACGGCATAAAACTGCTTCAGCAGAGGCTGGCCGAGCGAACCCGCGAACATAAAGCAACAAGCGAAACATTCCTAGAGAGCAAATTTCGTAAGCTGCCTGCTCCAATGTCATCCAAGAACGACAAACTGGTGCACAACTTGTCGTCAAAGGAGCTGACGGAGGAACAAATGCAGGTTTTACGGCATGAGGCCGCATTCAACACAACCGATGCCAAACCTGCCAACGTGGTCGCAGCAGTGGAATCAATCCTCAGCCAGATGGGAGCGACAGACGAAACAAAGGACCCCATTCGACACCAAGTGTCCTCTCTCCTCATGGCTTATGAGCTGCGCGACGTGCTTTCCAAGGTCGGGCGCGATGAACTTAAGGAACCCAGGGCCGACAACGACCTCGTTATCGTGCCTGCGGACAAGGGGCGTTCAACGGTCGTATTGGACATGATAGACTGCAATCAAAAAACCAATAGCTTGTTCGAGGGTCGTCAGTCCTATGTCTCATGCGAATCCAACCCCGTAAAAACGCTGACACGCGAGATTAAGGCGACGATGTTGGCAATGGTGAACTCAGGTGCAATATCTCCAATCGACCGACGCATTGAAAGAGCACAAGAAACCGCCCTGGCCCGATTCTACGGTCTCCCAAAGTACGCACAAATGGCTCTCCTCTCCGGCCTATCGTATCACTAAAAAGCACTCCAACCTACGGACTGGCACAGTGGCTGTTCCAACGTCTCAAGTTTCTGACCTCCGATTCGAACACCACAGTCAGCTCTTCAACGCAATTCTTGGAGAAACTTAAAGGGGTTAGCCTTCTGCCAAGCGATTTCATGGTTTCCTTTGATGTCACGTCCCTTTTTACTTCTGTCCCGCAGGACCTGGCTGTCGAGACCATTGAAATACTCCTACGAGAGAAATACGACGAAACGGAGAATCGCCTTAGACACGCCCAAATGATTAAGCTCCTGAAGTTTTCTCTCAAGACGTATTTTACGTTCGACGGAACAATATACGAGCAGGTGAAGGGAAGGCTAATGGGTTTGCCGATTTCCGGACTCATAGCCGAGGCGGTCCTACAACGACTGGAGTCGCTGGTTTTCCGACACCACAGACCGAAATTCTGTGCTCGGTATGTGAATGACACCTTCGTCGTCATCAAACGGGATCAGGTGCTGACATTCAAAGAACATCTCAACGCCGTCTTCTCGGACGTTCAATTTACGATGAAGGAAGAGGAAAACAACCTGCTGGCCTTCCTGAATGTCCTCGTCTGCCGCAAAGTGTTCAAGAAAGCGACAAATACCACGCAAATACTGAACTTCAATAGCGATTACCCAACCAGTTACAAACGCAGTTGCGTAAAGGCGCTATACCGGCGCGTCGAGACGCACAGCAGTGAAATGGAAGACAAGGTTGCTGAATTACAATATCTTCGACGGGTAATGAGAGCCAATGGTTACCCGCGCAACTTTGTCAACCAGTGCATACGAAAAGGACACCAGAGACCAAATCCAACCGGCCTCAAATTTTAGCGGGTTCTTCCGTACGTGAAGAACGTCTCGGAAGCCGTCAGTCGTCTTCTCACTCCACTTGGAGTTGGGGTTGCACATAGGCCGGAAGCAACCATTAGGCGGCAAGTCATGAGGCCAAAAGAACCGCTGCCACGGCAGGAAACGTCTGGAGTCGTTTACCGGATCTGGTGTAGTTGCGGACAAAGCAATTATGTCGGAGAAACTGGGAGATTATTCCGTACGCGACTTGCCGAGCACGCAGCAGCAGTGAGGCGGGGAGACACTAGCTCTCAGGTGGCGGCACACTCGACGGGACCCGGCCATATTTTCAAATTTCAAGAAGTCGAAATCCTCGCAAGGGGTGACAACCGCGTGAGCCGCGAGCTGCTCGAGTCATGGTTCTCAGGCCCGCAATCCATCAACAAGCACAATGACCTCCCGGTACCATATTCCGTGCTGAGATTTTCCCTGGGCAGGAGAATCAGTCACGTGGGGAGGGCGCGGGCGAGCAATTATCACAGTGACAGTGAGCCAGTCTGCCGAGCGATCGTCAAACCAGCATCCGGCACGGATAACGAAATTACGGCAATTACCGACTCGGTCTCGGACCGACAAGCCACCACCGCATCAATTACGACCCCAGCGGTGATTGCGAGAACTGTTAATTGCAGTGCGCATACGGTCCCACGGCAGCCACGTGCTATAAATACCGCACTCCTGGTGCCACCATCACCTTTGTCTGCGAGTGTCTCTGATGATGGATTCGAGTGAGAATCCGAAACGTCAGGCCAATAAATTTCTTGCTCCAGTGATCGCTTCTTCATTCTCTGCGCTGAGAGCAGTCACACGCACTTACAGCGCTTACAATCTAGCCGGAACCCCTCTCCTTCCTCGCCCTCTTACCCACCTCCACCGTCCTCACCACACTGGCTCCGTCATGCGGTCGGCATGGGAACATGAGGTCCTATAAACTCTGCCCCTGAGACGCATTTATATCCTGTATACAATTAGAATGATCATTACCCCTATCAATGTATCGGCCTGATGTTGAGTTACCGAAAACATGTGTTCACCAACTGACTCTTTAATCGGAATATGGGAATTTTCGAGGAACCTCATGGATTCTAGATTAATTGCTTCCATATGTCACGGTAGCTTAGGTGGTTAACGTAACTCAGGTGGGTTCAAACACACGGCTCACAGTTAACGTTTTATAATTCAAGTGGCTAGAATGATAGCTGTACTATAGCTCTGCTTTTGATACTGTGGGTTCAAATTCCGCCATGTTTTGAGCAGATGGGTTGAGCAAATTATTCAACTGCGCCAAAACACCCAGTAATCCAGTGAGTCTGCAAGTCATACGGTTAGTTTCGGGGATGATTACTTAAGAACTCCTGCTTGGACAGTTAGTCTAACGTGTCAGAATTGGTAAGTTCCAGCCGGTGGCCTGATCTATGGATTGTTAAACGCATGGCTTCTGATGGGGGCTTGCAGACGGGGTGGTTAGAGTGTTAGCTGTACTCCGACCCTGAACCTGCTCTCCTGTGCTTGAATCCCATTGAAGTCACCAAGTTGTTCGAAACTGGGTCAACAAATAAACGTCGATGACTGCCCTGTCCTATAGGAGAGTATAAATTACGTCTTCAATGTTGGTAGATGATAAAGGACTGAGAAATACAGCCCCGTTTCATTAATAAATTATCTGCCGGGAATACTCTGTGAACCATTTGCTCAGTAAGGGTACCAGTTTGTGCTTCCGGTCCTGCTAACAGTTCCGCCGTCGATGTTGACGATTTTCACCGTGTGCTCCGTACCAGGGTGAAAGCAGGTGTGAAGTAGTTGATAGTGAAAGAAGAATGGCATTACCGACAAAGACAAGGGAGGCTGGAATGGCCATTTTTGGCTTATTAGCCGACGTCAGCCAGTCATACCCAAACCCGAAGTGTGAAACACACGAGGCTCGAACTTGCAACCTGTTAGTTAGATGTCCACGCCTCTAACGACTGGGCGACGAGCCCGTTGCTCTGTCAATTTCCATCAGGAATATACAATGGTAGGGGACGCTCACCGATCGTTCTTCCGGAACACACTCGTTCTTTTGTGCCTTATGGGCTCTCATTCGAGCCCAACCAGCAGCCGCATAGCGACGCATGATATAGGCAGAATGGCATTACCGAAAAAGACAAGGAAGAAAAGAATGGCCACTTTTAGCTTGTTAGCCGTCGTCAGCCAGTCATACCCAACCCCGAGGTCTGGAACACCCGAGGCGTGGACTTCTAAACTAGCAGGTCGCGAGTTCGAGCCTCGGGTGTTTCACACTTCGGAGTTGAGTACGACAGGTTGATAACGGCTAATAAGTCAGAAATGGCCATTCCAGTCCGCCTTGTCCCTGCCGGTAATACCATTCTGCCTATATCAAGCGTCGCTATGCGGCTGCTGGTTGGGCTCGAGAGAAAGCTCATAAGGCACAACGGAACGAGTGAGTTCCGCAAGAACGATCGGTGAGCGTCCCCTACCAGTGCAAGAAGACTTTCACAGCGTCTAGCACACGCCCCCCTCCTCTCTCACCTGGGATCCGTATCAAGACAGTCAAGAAAACTGAAAGGTCGAAGAGAACGCGGGCGGCCGGCGCGGCCGGCGACGCCTCTTGGCGTGCCACCACAGCCGGTTCGGATTCCCACGGAGTGGGAGTGCCCTTAAGACCCCAGTAAAAAGGATTCATCGCAGCCGGTCTGTTAGACCACCAGTCGGCCGCTCCGCACAATCACTGGGCCGACTGCGTTGTCCCAGTTTCCCATCAGTTGATAGCCTTCTAAACCACGGTTTTCGGCGCACCGTGATAGTTTCAGGCGCGTTAGGCTGTTTATAATGAGAAAAATGCACTGTATCTTCGATCTTACTCTCCCTTCCCATTCCTCAGGCTCCAGCCACTTCCCAAGGCGGTCCGGTGCGGGCAATGAAGGCACTGGCTGACAGCTCGTCTGCGTGTGCCAAATGCACGATCTGGACCCCCCAACACAAGCACCGGTAGGTCACGCCTCAAGGGGTGGTCGACATACGTCTCACATGCGTGAGAGTGCCACAGGCCACGTCAAGTCAAGAGGTAGCCGTTGCAGCTTAACTCTCAGCCCACCAGTCCTGCTAACCGAAGGCGCAGGGACCGAACACAGCTTCTCTTCTAATCACTCTGTCATTTTGTCAATTTAACTGGACGATGTAATGTAAAAAAATACTGAGAGGAATTCTAAAATTTGCTATCAGAACTAACTGTCAATGCCATGACAAAAACGCGATTGGAATTTGGATATTATAAGTCGCTCACGCGTTGCAGAACATTTTGGAATTGACCTACTATAAGGGGGATTACATGTCAGTAGAAAATAAATAGTAGGTCAATTATTTATGAAACGGCAAGAAGCGATTCCACCTAAATTCACAAGAAATCATAATTTATGCTGGGTCGAAGTCGTTAATAGTTTTTATCCTGTTATTCCGTTTTGAAGAATTTCGTCTTATTTTGATTCCCGGAAAGGTCGTTTGGCAGATTCTCAAGGCGATCGGCGCCAAGACAAAGACTGGCCATTCCTACCTTTGAGGCATTCATTCGCAGCAAAAACTTTAAAGGTCACGCGAAGCCTCTGACCAAGCAACCTAAGGTTTCGAAGTAGACATTGCCGAGGGGCGAATGCTGGATTCTTATTTACTTTGTGAATTCCTCCAGCAAGATGGCCTATTATTCATACCCACTTCGACGCCAGCCCGTAGCGTGCGCACTTTACAACAACATGGCTTGTGGGGTCTAGGAAAATAAGAAAAAAATGCTCTCTGTCATCTGAAAGTGTTCACACTCATGGTATTGGGGCTGCCGCAGTCATGTTGAAGTCCGTCTTCGAGGGCGTGTTTTCTCAGCCGTTCGAAGAGCTACGAGCTTAAGTATACGTTTATATCAGAGGATTAGTTTTCAGGTAGACGAGACTAGTTCTTTGTCTACTCCGACTCCACAATATGCTAATTACGCACAACATTTGATGATTACAACTTTCTACTGGGCATGACTGCGACAGGAGCTCGAAGATTGCAAGGAACCGTTCCCAACAGTATGAGGTGTGCCAGTGATTTATAGGGAGAGAGGGAACTGACCGCCGGTCTTTTACTTGAGGGGGTTTTGAGTAGTTTTTGTCAGACCTGCAGAGAAAGACCGCAGAGAAAAACAATTTTTTGGCCTACGGCGGGGA
>CACRXP010000683.1:216609-312792 GCA_902702965.1 Spirometra erinaceieuropaei | reverse complement strand
AATACCGTTAAATTGTCGTTCATGAAACGTCATGTTGCTGCATTCGCCAAGGTGGCTTGTAAAGTTAACAATATGGATGAAATCCTCTGCTTAATTTTATGAACCCTATATAGTCCTCCTTTATTAATGTAGAAAAATGTATGGTTTTCCGTACGCGGAAACTATACGACTTGTAGTTTGGAAACCCTGAATGCAGGGGTAACGGTAGAGCGGATTCAAAATTATTCGCGAATTGAAACATTTTTAAAAACCGAATAATAACCTTCCCTCGAGCATAAAATTGAACCGCCGACCCCGCAGTCCAAAATGGGCGGTAAAACGACAAATCCCCGCCACTTTGCATATCAACAGACCTCTCTTGACATAGGCCATGGCGTTACCAATGAAGACATTTCCTGGTCTGATGTGGTTATGTATCCCCATTTGAAGTAAACGACCCCAGTGAACTTTAATTCTGGGCGGGTGGTAATAGGGGTTTTTACAGATTGGTACGGGGAATGTTCAGGCGACGAAGTCAAGTAATTGAGTGAGAAAGAAAAGCCAGTGGTAGTGCGCTGTTGTACTTTGAGTGGTTGGGAAATAGTTGCCCTAACCCTAAAACCTAGCCCTTAACCCAACTCCAACGGCATTGTTTCCATCAGGTGGGGCTACCAAACCACATCTTACCTAATGCGGCTTCATGGCAACCCTCTTGTATGTGAAATCCGCGACACAATTTTAACGTCTGGTTCATCAGTACATAGTGCCTGAAACGTGTAGATGTTAATTCATGCTCCTTATTCATTGCGCCTACACCCACAGTCAGTCCTCATAACGCTATTCTTCTATTTATGCAGGTGGATGTTGCAAACGTGTTCCTCACAGCAACTTCACCTAAGCGACAGTCACCATTGTACGATCCAGACAGCGGCAGTGCCCGTCGATCATGGTAGTTCAACTCCCTCTATAATGACACGTTCGGCCGTACGTGGGAAGTTCTTTATCCACAACCTTTGTCCTAATTAAATGGGACAGTGGCCCTAATAGGAAAAATAGATTCGAACTTTGTCTATGACCCATCAAAATCCTTCCAGAATAATCGGCTGCGCGACTAACTGACCGCCCTCATTTTCTAAACCATTATGGGTGTTATTCATTATTAAGGAACGGCTAAGCGTGGCGCCATGGTGTAGCGGAAAGCACTCAGGACTTTGAATCCTGCGACCCGAGTTCAAATCTCGGTGGTGCCTGCATTTTCGCAGGTTAGCACTGGAATCTACAGGGTTGGATATGATCGGTCGACGAGTCAAAAATGGTCACTTCAGTGTCCCTCGGTCCTATTCGATGCCATCTCTTTACAGTTTAGGTGTCGCTATGCAGCCGTCTGTGAGGTCTAAAGACTGAGTCACAGGCGGCATCTAGCGAGTACCGCCTGTAACCTAGTCAGTGAAAATTCAGCGCCTTGGCAATCCGCCTCTGACACGTACACGCTACTCACGTGATCACGGCCCCCGAGCGGGCAAAGCATGCGCGCAGGCAGCATCCAGGACAGCCAATCACAGGTGCTTACAAACTCGTCAACCACCCAATTTACTCACCAAGCTGGTAGTGTGTGATCCCCACATGACGCTTATTCGAAAGTAGATTCGAATTTTGTCTATGACTTATCAAAATCCTTCCAGAGTAATCGGATGCGCCGACTAACTAACCGCTTTCATTTCCTAAACTATTTTGGCTGTTATTTATTATTAGGGAGGCGGCCAAGCGTGGGGCCATGGTGTAGTAGTTAGCACTCAGGACTCTGAAGACACTTCCTATGGCCAACTATGAAAGACAGATGGAAAGCGTGTAGGCGGGGACGAGGATCGAACCTCCAACTGGACCATTCGTGTGGGGAGCACTGTCCATTGAAATACCAGGACCACTATGCCGGACGAGAGTGCGGAAATCAAATCGGTTTCTCTACTGAGATGGCAAGGCAAAAACCGAGATTATAGACCCGGGGCGCAGTCCGTAATCATATCAAAAGGAACAATCTCGATGCCAAGATATGCACAGCGATAAAAGGCACAATGCACGACTACCTGAAATGTCACAATCCGCCCTATCGGAAGTTTTAACCCGTACAGAGTGAGGTCATGGTTTTTGCGTCTGTGGGAATCGTCTTGAGCCGGACTCGAGCAACCGCGTCAAGCTTCCACGGTGCGAAATCTGTTGACGTGCATGGTAAAAAAAGGACTAGTCGATTCGCCTACGAGTTGAGGCACAAGAAAAGGTGAAGCAGCACGATTCCCTGACCCATCGATACACAATCTCCACTTGTCTTAGCATATTATCAGACAAGGAGCATGACATTTTCTCATTGACTTTCGATGGTATTGCAAATTCAAACATATTTCAGGAAAAAACACGGATACGAAATGTCTACTTTTACTTATTTGATAGACAATCACGTCATCTTTTTATTATATACTTGATCAAGGGGTATAGCCAGATTTTATAAAAGTTCCTGATTATGACATTTTTTGAGATTGTGAAGTGTCCATTCACACAGCATTGTACCCGAACGTTTACCACTGCTCCTCATGAAATGTACAACATTGTCTGCATCTATTGCAAAATTTCGTGGACTCTATATGATATTTTTTCAAAGGCATATAAGAATATATGATTTCCCTTATGCGGAATTCATGCAACTTGCAGACTGAAATCACTAAGCATAATAGGAAGGCTGGTCAGACCCCAAATTATTCAGGAGTCAGAAAATTATTTTAAAACCTAATTATACTCATTTTTTAAGTATACAATAAAAAGGCGACATGATTCTCCATCAAATGAATAAAGAAAGCACTTTTTATCCTCGTTTTTCATAAAACATTTAATTTTGCAATACTACCGAAATCGATGTGAAAAATGCCTGTTAAATAAGTAGTCAATCTTTGCCGAGTTCCGTATCTACAGGAGGTCAAAAAAGTACATTCAAAAGCTCGCATCCTGCCGAGTCTGAAATGTTATAAGATTATACCAAAAGATAGTCAATATTACAACCGCGCTTAAGTAGTCCTTCCTAATCGAAAACGGATTTCATAATTTCGACCAACATTTTATGAGATCGGTCGCTCTCTGTACACTCCTCCCACGCGTGAGAGCACCGGATATCACGCTAGGAAGGAGCCGTAACAGCCTGGCTTTCGGCCAACCAAGTCCGTCAATGCACACAAATAAGCACAGCCGGGTAGACAGAGTTGAGGCGTCAGTCGGCAGCCTTCTAAGACACGGCGATTGGCGCACCGCAATAATCTCCGACTCGGATCACACATGCAGCAGAGGAGCCACATGGAGACAAAACTGAGGGACAGACTTTTTGCTTAAGTTAGAGGTGGCAACTGAATGCTTTGGCGTTGTGTTGCGATGGGTGGGGAAATTGCCCTTGGTGGCGTAAGATGTGGTTGCGTGTTGTAACTGGCGGTTGTCTACCGCCAGCGTTCATGCATGAGAATGTGATCTAGTTCGCCTTTGTGGTGGTTGAATGCGTGGGGGCAGAAAGGGCAGTTGAGGAGGATGTGGCCGCCGATTCGATTTTTGAGGCATGCCAGTGTCGGAGCATTGGAAAGCACATATAGAAGGTAAGTCCTGCTAAAAGTCGTCAAAAGAAGGTGACCACTAGAGTTACAAAAAGCACAGAAAAATTGTTAGGGATCCTGTTTTAGCTTGTAATGGCGCCTCAAAATCCTTAAAGCCTTCTCGGCAACATACCACGAAATTAGAAATCTGTTGATTACAACTAGCGTGAAGCGCCGAGTCCTAGCGGTGTGAATGCCCATCAACTCACCGTGTAGAATTCAGACTCATTTCTCGGCAGCAAAACCAAGAACACCATTAAGTCCATTTGAAGTTCCACACTTTTCATGTTCGCTCAAAATTAGCCTAAAAACCTCCCTATTCCATCATTTTCTGTTTCGGTAGCAGTATAGTGCAATTTTATGGGACTTGCTGAATCCCATTTTCTGATCCTCAGCCCTAAGCTGCTCCCGGTTTAGTCTTTCTAATTTAAGCACTTTTTATCTTCAGTCGGGACCACCGACTGACAGTTACGTTGGAGACTATGAGAATCATTCCTTGTCAGTCACATTGGGCAACAGTTGACTGTTGGCTTCCGTAGGAGCTGGGATTAATTTTTGTTTCTATTTTTTAGTAATGCTCCAAGATGAGTTTTAGGCACCGCCCATTCCCGCCGCTGCTTTCCAAGTTGTTGTATAGTCGGGGCAATTGTGGGTTTTGACGTCCTATTCTTCCTTGTCAGATGACGCTACCAAAGCTCCAGTTTTTGTTTTCCTTTTGCTAGCTAGTCTTAACCACTTCTCCGTCATCACTGCAGTAAGCTAACGAATGACGTTTAGATTGGCAAGCGCAATAGCTCCTGGTCGATAATCAGAGGAAATGTGAAGAGCTCACCGGATCAGGGGATTCTTTTGGCTGGCGTTTCCGAGGGCCTGGCCGACTCCCCATTATTAAGGCGTTTTATGCAAAAAAATCGATCCTTATTTCAAATAAGTAGGTGGATTAGTTGGCGTTGTGTTGATCGAATTTTGTGAATGTTGTTGGCCTCCTGATTTGTGTATTGTCATCCCGATGGGGTTCGGTTGACCCGTCGTCACCTTTCCGGTGAATGGGTCATCGGGACGTGTTTGCGCGGCATTTTTAAGCTACGTGTGACCGCCTTGTCCTGATCATGGTGTATGTAATAACCTGAGACTTTATAAGCCATAAGAAGGTCTAGGTGTCGTAAAATTCCCCTCGTCCGGTGAGCCCTTCACATTTCGCACACTAACGAATAGTGTGTTTATGCGGCTGACTTAATGTATGTTCACTATGAACCGTTTACAAGAACTCCCTCTCACCAGTAGGTGCAAAAACTGCAAAAGTTGCTTCCGATTCATGGCGAATCACGACGTACTCCCAAAATGTACGCTTATTACCCCAAAATGTAATCAATCCCACGTTTTGGCAGTCTCAATGCTTGTACATCGCAAGGGCTAGCTTCCGTTGACAAGTTATCTTGTTTGTTGGAGAAGTATGAAACTAATAAAGCATGCACTCTACTCAGCAAACAAACGGCTTCCTACGCTACTCTGAATAAAATCTGCCAACTCACTCGTCTCTGTATTGCTCTCTCCTTGCAAATTTCTGTTTTTATCGCCCAATTATTTGTCATGTCAGCACGTTAAGTGAATACATTTTGAGAAGTTCATAAAACTCAATTATGTTTTTCATAATTTGCCGTGAACAGACGGACGGCTTATTTCACTAAAATTTTTACACCAAAGGCCTTCACCCAGACGCCCATGACAGGAATACCGGCTGGGCCTAAACATTTTTGTCACTATTACTGTGAGGGAACAGATGGGGTATTTAGGCGACTGGCTTGATTTACGTTCACCGTGAGTGCTTCACGGGAGCTACTTCCAGCCAATGAGCACCAGAGATGCAGGACTTGTCATCAAAATGTTTTCGGAGGGAATTCACGACCGGCTTTCAAAAATACAGTATTTTGCCTATCTTAAGAAATTTAACCAAGATTCAGAGATGTATCAATTAGAAAAAGACGATTAAGTCATGGTTTTAATGCTGATTTCCTTGCAGCATAATTTCAAGAAATTTCGATTACACCCTCATGCTGGAAACTTGTGGGATCTGCGCTCGGTAAAAATGAATAAATACAGCGTCCGAATTGTTCCCATTGATTTTCTATGCCCTTATACTTAGGCATATTTAATGGAAGCTTGCGAAAACCATCGTTTATGTAATTATGTCGTTAATAATTACGCCTTTTGTCAGAGATTGTGTTCGAAGGAAGAATATGTTTCAGTTATGTAATTTGTAAGTCCTTGAAATGTCTTCTTAAGACATAGTATTCGTTCGTTTGTTAATACCCATTATAATGATGATAACATGATCTACAGCCCCACATAATTCTAAAGCACTTAATAGCATAGAGTAATACATGATTTTCCTGACATGTGCTGTATACAGCATAGATTTGGAAAAACCTATAAGCAAGTACAACTGCACATATGGTTCGGAATTTAAAGAAAGATTTTTTAAAACCTGAATATAACTTTCCTCCTAATATATATACAAAATTTGCAACCAAATATGTAAAAAAATTTTATGCATCCTTTGTGTAAGAATGGATTTAAATATTTTAGGAAAGCAAATACCAATAGCAAGGTGTAAAGTAATTAGTCATTTCTATAGAGAATGATTCTTACAGGCGGCCGCTAAGAAGTTAATTCAAAAGACCGTATTCTGGCCTGATTGGCACGCCTTATGACTAGGCTGAACGATAATTATTTTACAAACCAACAAAGGTAGTTCCTTCTGATCGAAAACACGCTTTGGAATCTTAGTTGATATTTCTTGTGATAGGGCAGATGCCCTAATCTCATGACCCACCGTCATACGTCCGCCCCTGCGTAATCCGCTGCCCCAGTGTGGTTTACGCTAAAAAGTCTTCCTGATTGGTGGACAAGCATGAACTCGGAACCAGCACGAAGTACGTATGCCCGCGGTCGCAGGCGGCCGATGTCTCAGAAAGCATAACGGTTCCCCCATTATTTGAAATTCTGTCAACCAACTTAACTTTTTCTGTCGGGTTTCTCTCTCAAGAGTTCCAGAATCCGTACCCCAGTTGCATTCAGTGTTAACATATAAAACGAAGAAATTTTGGGATGTGTACACCATTGGTATTAGTTCTTTATATTTTTCGAATTCCACAAAATTTTGCTATCAAAGAAAGGAATAAAACAATCAGGGAGACAGGAGAACCAAGTAGAAGCAGAAATTCTTCAAGAGCTATGACGGAGACCGAGTTCGGTGGGATAAGAAGGCTTCGAAATGATGTGATTGGATTTTGGCTAATATATCCTGTCCTAATTGTCTCCGACGGACAAAATATGGAAATTCGGTGACTCATACGGACAGAAGCAAGTAACTTTGAATAAACCATTTGAATTACAACTAGACAAATGTGAAAGATATAATCTCATATGAAATATCCGGTATCGATGGTCCGAAGGCAACGGTACAGACAAGTACGCTACCTCGGACATACATTAAACCACTGAAGATAGGAAAAAAGAATATTCACATTGAAATATCGAAGAAATATGGGTTACTAGGAGAAGGAAGAGAAAAAAAAGGTGGAACATACCGCACGTAATTGCAAGTGTTTTCAAAGAAGCCTAACTGTGGAGGGGTCACAGGCAGTATATCACTTATCGACGTCATGATATCATGAGAGAAACACAAAGCCGAGCGGTATTATTTGCTTGTCCGCGGTAAGCGATGGTCTGACAAACATTTCGGGCATTTTCAACACCTTGTTTTGACTTTGGCACCAAAGCCCGCTGTAAAGGAGGACTAAAACCTGGTCTTTGACGTGTTTTCGCACAAAATTCCATTCAGAATCTGATTTTGGCATCAAAATGGAAGGGACGATGCAGCCAAGAGGATGAGCTGAATACCGTCGTAGATGTTAAAAAAATGATGGGGTACAGTTGCTATGTTGAAAATCTTGCCTTCTGAATGAAGTGTATATGTTAGACATATAATTAATCAAAAAATAAGGTCAGAAAGTCAAATATTGTTCATTAAAGTTCTTTTAATCTAAGTCATTTTCAGACAGAGATAACTGACGGGTTTCTAAATTTCGTTCGAAGTATACTTTTAAAGTCCAGGAAATCTACTTTGTTTGCACCGTGACGAAGGGACTGTATGCAATGGAGTAATCTTTCTGACATGGACACCTGGGAAATTGGCTCGATAGGAAAACATTTAACAGAAAGACCGGAAAATAATAAATCTCAAATATAAACCGTCAACTTCTCTTGAGAACCAAGATGCTGATTTGAGATAGTGTAGTTGGGTACTTGCGTATCTGATTTTGGTATCGCGGAAGTCTACCGGTCATTCTGACGACAGATGTTTACGATCCGGTTAATTTACTGGCAACTATTTTCCATCAGAATTTAGGGCATACGTGAGAAGTTGAGAAGAGTTCTTGTCCGGTTACATTTTAAAAACTGTCTTCTTTTTCTTCAGGTCAGGAACCATCATCGATTTTGTGAATCTCCTACAAAATAACATTTCCCTTAACAGAGTCGAAAAACGATATGCTTATTTTGCGGTCGAATAATGAACAAAGACCACATTATGTTGTGCCTATCTGTCTGACAGATTGCATGCTATCCATAACCGTAGACATAGGTGACGGTAAAGGTTTCAGAGTCTACGTCCTCAAAGGACTAATTGAACTTTCTTCATGACGATGATTACGAGGCGGAAAGGAGGACAATTTATGCTAAAGGATACTTACATAAGCCCTCAACGCAACCACAAGCGTTTGTGCATGTCAGTTCTGACACTGGCAGAGAGAAAGGACCGCAGGAGTCGTTAACAAATCATGAGGAAATTTCAGAAGTAAGCAGCATATCCACCTTAGTGGACCTTCTGCTTGCTTTGACGGGCTATGAACCCGAGATGCATGACCAAGGCGGGGCTCTGCAAATCACCCAAAATTCACTAAAACACTCCGTCTCTTTCAAATCATTGTCTGGTTTTCGCACATTTGCATCTAGTCGGTTATATGACTGTTTCAGTGCCTAGACTTACTGACTGTCAGTACTGACGCAGTTCTTTCGGTTTACCTATAAATTTTACGATAATATTAAGGAGCCTTTAATCATTGCGGAGGAATGTCGGTGTCTTCGGCAGTCACACCTGTCCTCAACTCGATAAGGCAGGATTTGACAGGCACCCATCGGCCAACCGCTGTGCATCGAATACACTGATATGACACTTGGCGTAAGCGCTCTAGTCTCATTCAGTTGCTAAATTTCTGCTTTAGGCGGCGCGAAATAACTTTTTACGAGTAGATCAAAGGTTACCCAGTGGGCTTGCCAACACCTGCAAGATACATAATGGCCGCTATTTAGAAGCCAAATGCACTAGCCATAGAAGCTGGGAGTTTAAGATTTAAAATCCGTATACTGACAAACAGGAATAGTTTCACAGTTTTGTGGGGTCCAAATTCTCTTCCTCCCTGCCATTTGGCTTGTACCGAAGAGGAGGAGAAAAAAAGCCGTTACCTCTAGACGTCATCGCCCGCCTTAGGAGGATTACGGTCTTATACTGGACACTCAACAAGGTGATAATTAATCTATACACATAAGTAATTATCATTTTGTTCCTCACACCCACCTTTTTGTGCTCTTTCCACAGAAAAAAAGATGAGGAGGCCTTTAATTTTCTTTAAACCCATCTAAGAGCGACTTCAAACGGTTAAAGGTAAATTACTGCATTTTTGCAGACTGTATCGTAATACAAAGGACTTAATTTGAATAGCACATTTTGGTTGATACTGTGGGAATATAGGCAAAAATGGGATAAAGCAATTGATATTTTGAAGACAATGCGAGTGCCATGGACAATACTTGATTTTAAAAGGACAATTTGTTGGGTAATAGTTGTCTCAATAAAATATGACTCAATCTTACCTGTAACAAGGACCTAGTGGCGATGGAGTCTTTTGACACAATATACCCTTCAATATATTAAAAGACGATAGACATATTTGCACCTCATGTGCGCTTTATTGTAGTAACAAAACCACATCAGGGGTAGATAATTTGGAGGGGCACGTGCGTTAGTTGTCTGCCCGGCAAATTTGAGAAATGCTACAAAAGATTTTCAATAAAGACACTTTGCACAGTAAGCCCTACAGGATGCCCTCTGAGTAAGGTAACATAAACCGATTTGCGTTTGTTCAAGGCATTTAGAGGACTTGGTCTAACGTATATCCAAATACACCTTATATTCCGCGAAGCGTTGTCGAATCTTCACGCTGTTTGTTGCAATACTATTTCAAAATAACTTTAGTTGTATAACATTCGGTCGAGCCAAATGCCTCATCCAGAAACCTTTTTTTTGGGGTTTGGCATTAAAGTCGCCAAATAATTTTTTTCGAGGCCACCGCACACGCACACAATGGCAATATTGTGCAGGGCGAATTTCTCGAGCCACATTTCTTCGTAGGAGAGCTAGACGATGCTGTCATAGTTTCGCTGACAGCCGCCATCCTTCCATACGATAAGTAGATCAGGTGAGCAGCCCATAGCATGCGGTTTTTGCAGGATGATATCAATGAACAACGGCAGTGAAGGAAGCGAGAAGAATGTTCTTTTACCGTTTAAGTTCTAGATGTGTGGATTTAAATTGACCTGTAGGTCCACATGATTTGGGGGTAGCAGGCTTTGCAGAGAACCAAATCCAACAGGCAAAGAGCCTTTAGGGGCCTTCGCCAAATCACCTGAAATAGATGGACCGTCATGCTGCAAGGAACTGTGCGTAGAAGCCTGGATCATGCTGCAGACAGTACTCACATTTATAGGCATTCTAATGAGGGACAGCCGTTCCAGATTGACTTCACAATCTGATAGTGAACAGTTTAAATGACCAAACATTTTCCTAGAGTTCGCAGCCCGCGGTCTTTCATTGTTGTAAAGGGTTAAAGCAATGACAGATAAAATAGCAAACTTCCCCAACACATAATATGTATAATTGTGACTACGAATGCAACTGTCTCCACGACGCTCTAACACATCTGGGATCCGGACCGCTCGGCCCCTTTACGTGAAGAGCTGGTGTGTTGAATTGGTACCAGGTCATGTGTGTGTGTCGTTGCCGCACACACAGATGGCCGTTTACCTCTATTGGCCGCTGCCCGCGACCTTGTCCCCAAGTCACCTTGACTCTACCTTGACATAGGGCCGAGACGGAAGAGGGAGTGGGGTAGATACGGCGAAAATCTGCCATCATTATAAAGTAAGTCCCGCGAAAGTCATTCATTTTGCACCCACTCTGCTGTGGATCATACGGTAAACATTTTCGGTAACGACGGGCAGACTAGAGGTGCATCGGGCGGAGTGAGCGGTTGAGCACTTGGCCCGAGGGTTTCCTTGAGATTCAAAAACAAATGGGCAAAATGTGTGATCATCAAATTTCAAAAGACTACTCAATAGGTATCTGGCGCAAGGTACAAACCACTTCTACCACGTGGATTCGGAAGGTCTACCGCCTTCATCTATGGTCACGGCAATATGAATTATACCACTCTTTTCCAGACAGAAAAGCTAGTTAATTAATTTTGCACTGCAGTGTTGTTCTTGGAGCGTTAATTAGACTTTATTGTCCGTAACTTCCCCAGACATATCCTTATGTCTCGCTTACCTAATTAGTGAACTTCCCCTGTTTGTATTTCCTATATTGCCCTTACGCAGCCTCACATCGCGTGGCTAAGAGGCATATCCGATGCTATCTTCAAGCACTGGTTAGTTTACCACGATTACTAGGCTTGAAATTCCTCCCTCTCTGATGTTCTCTCAATTAGGAGGGCGTAATATAACAAAAAATAAAGAAATCGAGTGAACTAGTTGTACATTTTTTGTGGAAATGAGATCAATTTTTTCGAAAATGCCGGGGCTAGACGAAGCAAACGGACTTATGGGCAGTAATTTGCATCAGAAAATAGAAATCAGCTTAAAAAACATCCTATGATGCATGCATCTTTAAATCCAGTGATTATTATTTGGGACCTTAATGGGAAAGCATTTCATTTTTGTTTATATTTTGCCAACAGACTTAATGGCTGGTCAAACTCAATGACAAAATTTAGTTTGAGGTTTCCACCTGCAAATACTTGTTGCCGAATTCCAGTCGCCTCTGCGACGAATACATGAAAGGTGGACCATTCAGCGCAGACTGCTAAAAAGTTCCGCCATGTTTGTTGATGAAACTGCTAGGAGATTCCTTTTCGCGGACGCTAACGTACATTTAGCTGGTTGCGAAGTTAAATCTGAATAAGAAGCTCGCCTAAACAAGTGATCTCCCAGCAAATACACTGTTTCATTGACTACCACATTGTTATATGTTAAAACGTGACTACAGTTTTTGCCTGGAGAAAAAACGAAAAATCCTGAGACGATTTTTTCTAACATAATAACACATCTTCACTTATTATTCAATTATGAGGCAATCTCAGAGACTTTGCTGGCGAGCATATTCTCGTCATACCCGCGTCAGTTTAAATATCTGATGGTAGCAAAACAAATTAAAGCCCCTGTTTAAAGGCAGCCGTTCAATCAAGATTACGTTCTTGGTTATATTAACCGCAGGAAATTGCGCACATATGCAAATGTGGTTGTCAACTACGCAGGATGCTCGGTCTCAAATCCTGTATAAATGTATAGTAGGTGGGCTAATTCATGAAATCTCGTAAAAATTCCGAAATGCGTTTCCACTTCAAAAAGATAAATTAAGTAGGGTTGTAAAAATAATCATCGTGTAACATATTTCTATAATAATTCAGTTATCCCAGGGCGCCGACTTTCAAACAAACGCCTTTTCGGCTGCATTCAAAAACCATACTCCGTAAAAAGTAAATACCTACGTAGCATGCATTTTTTCAAATAATTGTCGATCTCCTTAAAGATTCGATTAAATTTAATGCAAAACATGCATACAAATAATCATTCTTTTGCTAATTCAGTAAACAGTTCTGTCTTCTTTCAATTTAACATTTAAAGGAAGACTATACTGTTGTTCTAAAGGGTTTTTAATTCTGAGATTTTTTAATACCGTGAAATGGCCCTTCATAAAACGGCATGTCTCTGCATTTACCATTGTGGCGTGAAAAGGTAACAAATTGGTTCAAATCCACTGTTTAATTTTATAAATTCTATATGGTCTTCGCTTAATGCGGAAGACTAATATATGATTTTCGGTACGCGGAAATTATAAGGCTCGTAGTTTGAGAGCCCCAAATGCAGGTGCAACGACAGGCCGGGTTGAAAGTCATATGGTAAATTGAAAAATATTCATAAAACTACATTATACCCTTCGTTTGAGTGTGGAATTGAAAAAAGACGGAATTTTCTACTGAGTGAACAAAAGAATGAACATGTTTATGCATTGTTTCCATCAAATATCGTTGCACTTTTAAGGATCTTGAAAATTATTGAAGAGATGCATGTTATTAAGTAGTTACTTTCACAAAGTATGGTTTTTGGATGCAGCCGAAAAGACGTTTGTTTAAAAGCCGGCGTCCTGGGATAACCTAGTTGTTACAGAAATATTTCACACATTGATTTCTTTTGCAACCTTATTTAATTAATCCTTTTGAAATGGAAACGCATTTCGGAATTTCTGTTGAGATTTCATGAGTAAGTTCACTTTCTGTTCATTCCAAACATCTTCGATATTTCCTGATATTGTCTTCTACTCAGTACCGTAACTACGGTTGAGGTACTGGATAGAAGACAATATCACATACATATTTTATGCTTGCGGACACACTGGCTTGTGGGGAAGCACATTTGTTGACAAAAACAATCTGCGAAAAAGAACGCACGGACACAAACCCCACTTCTTCTTTGATGGTGGGGGGTTTAAAAATTTTTTTTGCAGTCTTTCGAAGTTCAGCATTTAAGCACTGATAACCTGACAAATGGCCATTTTTGCAATGGGATTTGTGAATATGAGGTTTACGTTTAAGGTATAACTTCAATTTTGGTTTGTGAATAGCTTGGAATAACAATCTCGTAACATTATATTTATATGCATGTTGACGTTGCTTACACATCGCAGAACATGCAAAAAACGTACAAAGGAAGAACGTTTAGCGCACTTAACATTAGTACTGGAGACTGTTTGTGGGCGAAAAATCCTATTCCGTAACTTTGAAACTTAAGGACAAAATGCGCCATAAAAGAGCCCAAAATACCATCCTGGATTAATATTCCCAACGTCATCAATAATTCCGTAAAATAATGTCAGTATACAGGAAGGGAGACGTATTAGACGCACAAATACGTATTTTTGTATGCAAAATACACAAATTATTTCAGAGATGGATGGGTAAAATTCGAAATATGGAGACAGATAAATTCGTCATCCCGTAAAGCTATTGCACGAGATTAAAATTGGCAGTTTCAATGTTGAACAAGCTATGAGAGAATATCGACAGTTATCTTATGATCCGCTGAATCATTAAGGTCAGCTAGTCTACTACTGCCATCTACAGGAGGAGGGCTAACCCATGAAATGTCAACTTAACGTCCGAAATGCGTTTTTGTTTCGTAAAGGTAAGTTAGGTAGGGTAATGAAACTAACCATCTTGCAGTGTTATTCTTTAATAAATCTGTTACTTTAGGATGCTGGCTTTCGAATAATATTTTTTTCTGCTGCATGCCGAAACCATACCCTGTAAACAATGACTACAAACATAGCATGCATTTTCCTCATTGATTTTTAATGCGCTTTACAAGCCAATTAAATTTTGCGGAAAGAATGCATATACATATACAGTATTCAGCTTATTCGGCAGGGAATAACGTTGTTTACCAATGTTAAGCTCGACGGAAGGAAATAATTCAGTTTTTCAAACTTTTATAATCGCTGAATAATTTTGAACTGTGACCTGCCGTTATAATTGCACCCAGGATTTCTAAACTGGGAGATGCGTATTTTTCGCGTACGAAAATCTTACATTTCTCTACGTTATTAAGAGGAGACTATATGGGGTTCATAAAATCTGACAGTAGATTAGACTTATATTTTTAAGTTTGCATGCCACATTGGTAAATGCAAAGACGTGACGTATTATAAACGGCCATGTCAAGGTAGCAAAAAATCTCTAAATGAGAAACTTTTTAAAACCAAATTGTACCCTTTTTTCGAGTATAAAACTAAAAGACGTTATTTTATACCGAATGAGCAAGAGAAAGACCATTTTATGAATGCGTTCTATAAAATACAATTTACTTGTAAAAGACATCGAAAATCAATCAGTCAAATGCATGCTACGTAAGTAGTCATTGTTTACAGAGCATTGTTTTTGCATGGCGCAGAAAAGGAGTTCATTCGAGAGCCGGCATCCTAAAGTAACATTTTTCTTACCGCATTACACTGCATGATTATTATTTTTGCAGCGCTTCTTAAGTAATCCGTTCGAAACGAAAGCGTATTTCGGAATTTAGGTTGACATTTCTTGAGTTAACCCACTTACTGTAGATGTAAAAACGTGCAGTCGACATTGCTTAAAACTGTTATTAGATATCGTATGCACGGTATTGCAAGTAATATCTATATAAATACATATATTGTTATCTGAGCGCATATCCTCTGCAATTAATAAAGACGTCTTCCGTTTATGAATCAGTTCACAGTACCTATTACTATAAGAGAGACAGAGAAAGAGACGAATTTGCTTAATTTTTAATTTGTCTCTTTACAACTTCCAGAAAAAGTGCGATTTATTCACTGCGGACAGAAAACAAGTAGATAACCTATTCAAGAGTCAAAAAACTTTGCCCAAGAGGAACGAATGTTTAGGCGACAATCTGAGTCCTAGCCTTTGTATTTTTACCCTTTCGCGCGTAAGATAACGCGCCGGGAATGGCAATACGGAATGTTGTTATGCCGAGTTACAGTAAGAGATAAGTTACAGCACACGGGACAGGGAGACTTTGCAGAAATTAGTTCAGAATGCAGGCGATGACAAATGGCATCCAGAATACAGCCAGGAGATTGTTTGGTCGTTTCAACATGTCGTTGTATTATAATATTGACTAAAGTGCCATAAAACACCGGCAGTATAAGAGAGTACTCGAAGGGCTTGTTATAAAATTAGCAGAGCCTTTTTTAGTAAAGTAAGAAAGAGAGAGTTGTTTATTTTAAAGCGATTCCTCCGATTGCTCTCCTCTGCTGTTAGGGTTTTTTATGTCACTTTATTCAACACAATAATATAACAATATTTCAAAGCTGTCAAACAGTTTACCGGTCGAATTCTGGATAGAGCAGCCCATTCAACTTAAGACATGCTGTCTCCCGCAGTGACTTCCCAGGGCGAGATAGAGTGCTTTGGTATACGCAGATTTTATAAGGACAGTCCGAGAGGTAGGATTTAGTTAAAAAGACATGTAGATTTACGGTAAAAATGCAGAATGAACAACAATTTCATCCAATTATTTTATTATGACGGACTTATTTTGAAAACAGCAGAACCCATGCAAAATCTTGCTCTATCAAGCATGTTTGCGACCGCAAATGGTGCCCCTGAAGAAAGTCGTGTTTGATATTCATGTGGCCTCTTTTGCCTTACCAAGGATGTAGTCTCTTGTTGTGAACTGTTAAAATACACCTGATTGTAACCACCCAAAACCTTAAGATGCGAAATGCTGGACTGCAGACAAACAGCGAATGTAAATATAAATGGCAACTAAAGGCGCTAATTGCAAACAATCATGTTAGAGGATTACCAGAGGACAGTTTGCATTTATTGTTTTAGCAGTTATCGTCTCCTAAAATTTTCCTTAAATAGTTTCACATAAAGAAGACGATATTCTTTTAGTTTTATTCATGCTTCCTCCTGCTCAGTTCTGCCGTGTAATATTCAAATAAAGATCTTAACTAAATAAAAAAGGATTTCGTTACGCTAGTTTCTAGAAAAAAATTTTAGTTTCACAAGTTTAAGAGAACGTCAGATGAAAGGCGAATGCTCCCGAGTTCACTTTGCACAATGTTCATTTAAAAATCCGTTTTCCCGCCCTGTGTAGTCGTACAACCTGGAATGCGGGATGTTTTTGTTTGAAGTTTACAAGAAAACGTGCTGTAGACGGTTCTTGAAGTTCGGTGCATAATGCACCTTCGACTTCTTTAAAAAGCTCTCACGAAAAATTTGCTGTTAATAAACAGCGTACTGTTCCAAATATGACCTCGATAAGTCCATGTCATTGCAAAAGAAAATAAACCGCTTGCTTGAATTTACGGTAGAAAAGCAGATAGGCCAAAATGAGTTGTCCTCAGAAATGAATGGCATTCCCGGGCTAAGGGTCAGGTTCGATTTTTAACCTGCGCGCGAGCACCTTGGAAATGTCAAAAAAGCTTATGTCTTTGATTGGCTCCAAGCAAGGCGGCCGAATGCAGCGAAAAACTGCCTTTGGAAGTAACGTGTTGCCTAAATCGCCTAGCGCAGACAAATAGATTATTTGTGATGCCAAAATGGACTAAAACAGTTTAATAAACATAGTAGAACGAAGACGTCAGTGTGGCGATAGGAAAATCAAGGTACAGTAAACAAAATGCGCTCGATAATACGCAACGAGGAAAACTCATGTTCCGAGGCACACCTAGAAGGAATAGAATGCTTCTACAAGTTAGAGATAGTAGTCCGCAGGTGTCGAAAATAATGGTTACTTGAGTGATACCGAAAATAGAGTTTCATATTAAGCAGGAATCATCAAATAAGTTCGACCGTTGAGAACGACGATGTCTACCTCGTGCTGCACCGCATTATTGGCTCAGGATGGTGGTTTGTGCATAAATCATATTATGGTGGTAACAGATCTGCCCAGCATTCATCATGCCTTCTTCACCCTCACTCATTTAGGTTTGCTAATAAAGCAATGTCAAGAAGATCGCAGGTGGGCTCGGAATAAGTGGGAAGCAAAGAAAAACAACAGTTCCACGCGTGCTGCTAAGACCTGCCTTCTAGGCGGTGTACCAGATTTCTCTAAATCAGGGGGCTCGTATCTCATGTTTTCGAGGCTACTTTTATTGAAAACCATTGCATACTGACCCTACGTCCTGTAGAGGCCAAATTGTCCTATTATTTGGCAAACGTCAAAGATACGAATTTTTGATGCACCGTGATATACTTCAATACATCAGATTTTGCATATTAAGGAGTGTGATGAAGACGTCATTTTGGAAATAAACTCAACAGGAACGAGATCATGCTTGCCTCCTCTTCCATGCACCAGTTACCGTTTTCGAGTCGGCCAGTTCTCTAAAGTGGGGATTTTGCGCTGGCGGATGGCGTGGCGTGGAGCCTGCGCCTTGGGCGTGCCGCCACACGCTAATGTACAGGAGGTGGGCTAACACATGAAATGTCAATCAACGGAAATTCCGAAATGCGGTTTTGTTTGTAAAAGATTACTTAAGTAGCGTTGTAAAACTAATCAACCTTAAGCGTAGTCGAATGAACTTCTTTTTAGATGCACGCAAAAACCATACTCTGATAAAAATGACTGCATATGTAATTTACACTTTTTCATTGATTTTTGTTTCCTTAAGAATTTAATTAAATATTCACTTTAAACATGAATAAAAATATTTATTGTTATGTCTTTTCGGTAGAAATTTCCGTCTTTTTCCAATTTTATGCACGAGGAAAGGGTATAATTTGGCTTTCAAAAGCTGTTCTTTTTCCCGAATAATTTCGAATCCGACCTGCCGCTACACTCGCATTCAGCGTTTCCAAACTACAAGCTGTATATTTTCAGCGTTTGGTAAACCATATATTTCTCTGCGTTATTAAGAGGAGACTATATGGGGTTCATAAAATGTGACAGAAGATTTGGGCCATATTGTTAACTTTACAAGCCACATTAGTAAATGCATAACCATGACGTTTTATGAACGGTGTTTTACGATATTAAAATGTTTTACAATCAGAGGCTCTTTGGCAACCCAATTATACTCCTTCTTTGCGTATGAAATTGGAATAAATTTTAATTTTCTACCGAATAAACAAAACAATGAATATTTTTATACGTACGTTTTAAATGAATTTGTAATTGAATGATTGAGAGCTTTAAAAATAATTGCGAAAAATTAGTACAACATCAGTGGTCATTTTTTGCAGAGTATGGTTTTGGTCATGGAGCCGTAGAGAAAGCCGTTCGAAAGCGGGCATCCTAAGGTAACAAAATTATTATATAATTATGCTGCAGGCTTATTAGTTCTAATACCCTATTTTTCAATCTTTTCAGAACGAAAGTGCATTTTGGAATTTCGGTTGGCCCTTCATGAATTAACCCATCCACCGTGTGATAGGTGCGAGGAATACGCGCAAACGGAGAAACACGTGTACTGACACGACCTGGTCTTTGTTTTGTTCAAACGAATCTCAAGTATGGCCCGTTTTAGCGGCAGCAGAAACAAGATCACCAGCTGGACACCAGCCATTGCTCCACCAAATACATCAATGGAAGCATGCTGCGTGAAAATCTGACTACAGATAACAACGACTGAAGGGAAAGGTGAGCATCCAAACGCAGAAACAAGCACCAAGAGAGGCAAATTATATTCAATCACGCGAGGAACGTTCTAAAAATGTGCGTGCATACATGGGCTGGTATGCGAAAAGCCTTCTGCATTCAAAAACTAAATAACTAATCTGAAAATTTGTGGGAGTGAATAAACGTTGTAAAACGAAAGGATGTTAGTATCCATAGCATTAAAAGGGGATTTAATAATAACCGAATTAGAAAAACGTTTTCATACGTGTCTGCGTCTGAGAGCAAATACGCAGGATGTGTGTCCAGAACGAGATTGCAATGGACAAGAAAGAGCGAAAGAGTGTAAGGAAATGGCATTAATCAAAAATTCGCTGGAAAAATCAAAATACACCTGGAGGTCAGTAGAAAATAGGGAAGGTTGCCCTAAATTCCAAAAGGGTTTAAATTTTGCTTTGAGTTATACGGGCGATAAGAGTTCTCACGAATGGTGCCACATTCGGGACTTCGAGATGAACAACAAAATGGTTTATCTCGCTGACATAAAACGCACATCGGAGTTCTTAGAACCCGGACGCAAACTATGTTGTAAGATGAGAACCATTAATAAAAATTATGTATAATTATCTAGGGTTTAGCTACTTGAGGTGGGCTTATGCAGCCCAGTTTGACTATGCATGCAGTCTTAGGCTTATTCGGTGCAATCATATGTGTCAGCTGTCAATACTCCAAAACCAACTTTGTGCGAGCATACTGTCAACTGCAAAACATAGGAGCTTTGTTTTTCACCGCCGATACAACTTTCAACTTTCCACCTATGAACGTTCTGCACCTGTCCGTATAGGCATACCAAAGCAACAGTTTTTCAGCTGGGTGGACAACAAAATATCTCATTTTTCTGACATTCTCCCACGCTTTCAATAACTGCGCAAATAAACACATCCACGGGCCAACAATGGTCAGAATGAGAAGAGAGGCTACTGTCATTTGATTCCTTCATATCTGCTCTCAAACTTACCGTTGCGGGTCAGGAAAAGAGGATGCTGGATGGCATATAAGGATCCAATGAGCATTCTTGATCGAAAAATATAGCCGAATAGTTTGGACATTAAGTAGCACCTTTTGTAATTATGGGCGCCCAGTCACGCCATTCTAGTAGGATGTCAAGAATAAAGCCGACCTGTTAAGATAAGTAGATCGGTTTAAGTTGAAAGACTGCTATCCCTCCTCCCAATGCAATTTGGATACCAGCTAGTAGATGTGGTTTGTATGTACAGAAAGGGGCTTAATTTCACAGAGCAAGTGGCCATTTTGAATGACAGTAGACTGAATGCTGCTCTACTGCTTTGGGGAACATAAACCCTAACAATGGTGCGAATTCGCTGTTTTCTGGTATAGTTTAATTATCATGCAAGTAGTTTATGTAGCATATAGCTTTCAACTTCCGGTTTAGCGCAATCTTAAACGTCCATAAACAGAATAGCACACTCGTGAATTCCCCGAACAGACTCATCTCCAGCTACCCATTCATAATTGACTTTCAAAATTATTTCCATTGACATACACAGGCGAGATCGTTTTTCCAGGTTCAAAAAGCAAAATACCAAGACAAATCAAGTTATAAATACGTAAAGAAAAACGGGGCAGTATAAAGAGCCCTGTTAAAAGTGGAAAATTAAAACACATATTCGAAGGCACGTATTTCCACAGAATCCGCATCTCAGTCAATCATCGTATTAGCCAAAACTTCACTTTTTAATACTGGAGTAAAAATAAGTCCTCTACGATTTCAGATATAATTTACGCAGTATTTTGTTAATGTTAACTGTTCACCATTTGCTGTACCTTAGGAATGTTTTCGGCAACAGGCATTTCTTCCCTAAACAAAACGTTTCTGGCACATATTATCATAGGGAATTCATACAAAGAAAAATGAAAAGATGAGGAGCACTATTTTTTGAAAAAATTACTGTCACTGTTTTCTCAGAAACAGATGAACTGTATATGCATGTATATGATAAAGGGTATTTCATCAATGTCAATGCGAAATGCACTCGTTCCTTTATACATTGGGGCTCATTTTTAAGTCGCGCCAGTAGCTAAAAAAACGGCTAGCTAAATGGAGGGAAAAGATTTGCCAATAAAAGCAAGATGTCATCATTCCAGTTTCCTTTGTCTTTGTCGGGAATTTTTTATGCATATCCATAAATATACGTAAGTTAACTATGTTCGGCAATTATATTTGTCCTATAATTTGTCACGACAGAAAATGGGTTCACGCAATCGAAAGACCAATAGTTGGAGACCGCTGTAAGTCGAACATAGAATCAAAAAAGCGTTTTAACAGATCAAAGAGGCCGCGGAGATGGGGCGATGAGGAACGTCGCGACGAGGAAAAATAGCATAAATGCGTGATTTCTACTAACTCCGAGGGTGGCCACTATTATTTGCAGCCGCCCACTTCAAAGCCAATATGTGACTAATTATGTGCTTAGGCGTATTTCTGACCATTGGCTTCCACACGCATATTGCTACGACTTAAGCATAGTGTGCCCTATCGTCCGTCTCCATGCAAAATGAAAACGCAAACCCAGTTGTTAGACTAACCAGACGGTAAATGAGTAGCACCAAAAGAGAAGGTAGAACGCCTCTCATTGTTCTGTCACTACTAAGCATATATACATGCGTATTATCTATCTGCCTGCTAAATACATTTAGGTGGATGCGGTCTTAAAACCCTTAAAATCACATACAACATGCTAATTATGTTGATGATGGTGTAAACTAGTTGAAAGCTACGGTTTTTAGAGAATCATTGCATTAACCCAATTTATGACAGTGCTGTATTCTCTTTCAGTCGTTTTAGGAATTTAAAAGGGCCATCGTAGCTGAATTTGCAATTTTCTCTGTAACCTGCTATTTGAGGCTTTGTGAGTATCACTCATCTTTAAATTAAGATTCGAATGCAAGTTATCTTTTTCAAATATGTGTCAGTCACAGGTATTCTGACTTGAATATGTTATGTGCTATCTAGGCCTTATCGTAAAGTTGTCATAAATTTCTTAATACTAATTAAATTAGCGGGCTCCATAAAACTACTGGAAATCAATGTTTATGGGCTCCACAAAATTCATTTGCGCGCTTGCATGCAGAACTGCGAACATTAGGACTTCTACCGGTGATCAAGTTTCAGGTTGGTTTGTACTTGATATATACTCCATCAACAGCTGCAATGTACGAAAAAAGGGTAACTATTAGAAAATGGTCGAATAAGACAAATTTTCGTGGCTTTGCTCTCCGGTAACCACAGCCTTACCGGAGTAGATACGCAGCAATGACAGAGTAGAGAATAGAGGAACATATCCATTGGAATCTTTGAGATTTAAACTCCAAGTGGTTTGGAATTAGGGAAAACCATATATCTGACGTAAGAAGTAAGCACCGTAAGAGCATTGGAAACTTTGTCAATCGGTATGTATCTTTCTAATTGAAAATCAGGCATCCAAAGTAGTGTACTTTGAAAGCAAATAAGTTCTGTGGGAAAAGATGAAAATTTTATTAGGTGAATTTTCGACGTCGATTCCTCGTGTCATAGTCAGAGTCGAGCAAATGTGCAAAAAACAATTAAAATATCAAACGCACTGAAAAATCAATACTCATTTGATGCTTCAGCCAGTTAACCGCCGTCGTGTGCGTTAATCTGTATTAATTGGTTTTCGGCTCGTCTACTGTTTTAGAGATTGTTGTACATGGTATCTAACTCGATATGCCTACTGATGCACGACTCATCGGAGTGCATCGTTTCAAGTAACTATCGGTCTTTTTTAGAGGGGCAAAATCCGACGATGCGAGTTTTATTCCATGCGAAAGGTAACTCAGTATCAAGAGTGTTCACAGCCATTTTAGGCAGATTGTCTCGTCTCTTAACTGCCAGTTAATGTATTTGGATGCGTAAAGAGGCAAATTTTCCCGTTTGGCCACAATATACGACATCACAGGCGTCGCATGAAATCTTATAGACGACTTCCTTTTTGTCGAGGTAGCCAACCCTATCCTTAGAGTGTACAAGTTAAGTGCGTAAAGTAGTCGTCGGCTTGTGCACCGCCACCATCAGGTGTTTACTTAAGTGTCTTTCAACGAGTTCAGACACATTCGTGATGTAAGGAATGATTTTCCAAGTGTTAACTTTGGGCGCTTGATTGGAACTATCAAGTTCCTTTGTTTTTGTCTCTTGTTTTCTCATGCAGTGACATACGAAATCGATCGTTAACCATTCTGAGAAAATAATTCAAACATCTAGTTTAGCTAGACTTGGTAGCTATTATTATCAGAACAATGTGATTTCGTTCAATGCGGCAGAATTTTTACAGCGCTTCGCCTGTGAGAGATCGGGCTGTTGCTCTCATAGTGTAGAATTACTTTTGTATATGTTTCTTTGAGGCAAACGGACGTGTGTACTGTTCCCCCAGTCTAACGCTATACGAGAACATCCAGAAATGATAGTTTATTGTGAACGTCTCTTTCGAGCGTGAATTTTGTTCCCGGAATGATTGAGTTGATGGAGTTGTAGAGTATTTCCAGTCGATCCGCAAAAAACTCTGTTTCTTAAAGTACCCTTTCAAGGAGACGCGGAGGGTGAGCTCCTGAGAAGGCGCCTAGACCAAACCGCAAGAGTTCAAATGCTGTTTTCGACCATCTCTGTCTTACGCGAGGAGGCTAAGTATAGGCTACCAGCGCAGACCACCTCCATAAACATCTACATCTTTACTTGCTACTGTGGAGCAAGCTAAATTGGTTGCACGAGTCGACGCCTATCTGCAAGAATAACGGAACGACTACCGGCATGGCCCCTTTCCGACTATTTACACCCTTCCTCCGCATGGCAGACTTTTTACTGAAGGGCACTTTCAATAGAATTATTTTCTTAAGAGTATTCCGTAAGTAATTGTGTCTACTGCCGTGCCAAAGGAATTCGATATAAAAAACACTGCAAGGCTCCGCGCAGAACACTTTGCGAGGGAACGGAGTATTATGTCTATGTGGATTAATCTGGAAGTAGGAAAATCGGTCAACAAAACGATAATTTTACTTGTCTGACATACATTTTTCGAATTTTCAATCGCTGGCAGTAGAGGGTTGTCGAACTGATGCGAAAGCATGTAATCCTGTCTACAGGATGCTTGCACTACACATCCATACACCTACCCGTATTGACAGCCCAAGTTTCATTAGCATATATTTGAAGTTGGCGTGGCAATCGTATGCTTGCAGATCGTGATAAATCTTCCAGTGAAATGCAAGAAATACCGTGGACCAAAATTCAACAGTCTTTTAGGGACAAGTACGGTGCTGTCAGTTTTTTAGCCAGATGCCGTTTTCAATTACAAAGCATCTCCTTGACAGTGGCCACTCGGTTGATTCCAAAACGTCTTTTCGAGTATTAGTTCGAGCACGAACTATTCGGTTATTGCGCTACCTGGAGGCAGCCTGCATACGACGGGAGAAACCCGACCCATGTAAACAGTTAGACAACGTGTTCAACATCAGCTTGCCTTGGTGAACCTGAGTTCCTTTTGATTTTCGAAATCCCTCGACGTGTTTAGTTCCCCATTTTCTTTCCTATGTTGCATTTTGAAGTTACAGTTTTATTGATTATTCTACTGCAGTATACGACGACCTTGCTGTTTTACATTGATTTTGTCTGTATTCTTCGGTTCTCTCTACTCTCTGTACTTTTCTCACTTGTTATTTGTGTTATGAAACGACATGCTGTAGTTGATAAGCCGTCGCGAAATCTACTGGTACCAATAAATTCTGCTGTCCATGACCGGGGAAATATTACTTCAAGTTCTTCAAAACGCGTCTCATCTCAGACATTATGAAGTCCCTGGAAACGTAAAAGAATTAGCATTTTTGCTGACTACAAATCCTGTTTTTATTGTTGAGAACGACATTTTTGGATTCACTTTATTTCCCTTACTGTTGGCTGCTGCAAATCAGGCTTTGCCTGCTTGTGTGTGTGTGTAAGTTTTTAGATTGGTCAGAAACCTGTGTGAGCAAGGCTCACTCGAATGTTATCTGAAACATGAAAATCGATCCTCTTCGGCACCTAAATCGGCTGGTTGGACTATGATGCTCAATGTCGGTTTCTTTTCGAGAAACAAGGAGCGCGTATGATAAAAGAAAATGTCAGTTTCCACGTTAACTTAATTATGGTTCTTAAATGCAGTAACAGCTTCGCTATCCTAATTTTTGCTGAAGTGCAAGGACACTTTTTGACTACCAAAGAGTAGTTTTTAGAAAACGATATAGGTCTGAAAAATTGCGACCGAAATGACTGGGCAGTATTTCGGAATAGTTACTCGGAATCGCTTACCATTAGCTTATGTGCAATATTTAAACACAACAGGCACCACCTGAATCCCTCGAGAAGGGTTCTCTGTCTTGAGTATCAACTTGTTTGATGTTTATAAACAGAGACAGACAGTACAGTTTTTGGTCAACATAAAAGAATTACTGGAATCAGATATGAATGTACGATACCGTAAAATTTTTCATTTAATTCCATGGCATTACTGTAGAATCGAACGATAGACGTCAGCGTATTCTTTTGGACACTTTTTTACCCATAACAACTAACAAAGAGGACTTTTTATGTACTTGAAAATATTCTTCACGAACGTTCTGGTCACAGTGACAGTTGTGTACATGGGTGAATTCCTGTCAACCAATCACCATGAAGTAGGTTTTTCGACGAGCGCACTCAAGAAACTGTTACTAAAATGCCCACAAAGTGTACAGTTCCTTTTTGACAACCAAATATTTAGACAAATGGACGGTGTTGCTATTGGATCGCCTCTTGTTCCCCTTCTAGTCGATGGATTCATGGGCAAGTTAGAGAAGTGTCGTTAAACGATCAAATCAATAAGCTACGGCGCTACGGTCGCTATGCTGATGAGACCATTGCAATGGATACCGGAGAAGCCGACATAACCGTTATCCTGGACGCTGTAAATTAAGCATTCCGTCGCTTAGGTTTACGTTGGAGGGGTAATGGGGCGGACCTCTGTCTTTCCTAGACTCATTCCTAGACAAAAGAACTGAAGGCAGCATTCGAAGAAGCGTTTATCGACAGGACACCTGATCTGGACAATATACAACTTTTACAGTGTCGAACATCTTCAAAAGAAAAAGAGTTTGGTCCGCTGTTTGACACAAAGGCCAGAAAAATCTGCTGAGCAGATAGTGTTGATGAGGAACTTAAAAGGATCCAGGAGATGCTTCGCAATAACGAGTATCCTGGCAGATTTATTGTAAGGAATCTTTCCAAACGACCGCCAAAACTTATCATACCGACCGCGGAACACTCTGTTCCTCGAAGTCCCCCTTCAAGGGGATGTGGGGAGTGAGCTCCTGAGAAGGCACCTCAACCAAGCCGTTTCACTGACTTTCTCGGCAATAAGAGGTCAAGTATTGTTTTTTGACTAAACCCGTCTTACGCGAGGAGAGTAAAGTTAGGCCACCAGCGCAGACCACCTTCATAAGCATCTTATTCTTTGCTTGCATTTGTTGAGCAGGCTAAACTGGTCATACGAATCGGCGTCGATTCACAAGAATACGAGAACACTTTCCGGCATGGCTGGGATGCTAAGAGCATGCACAGCTCCATCCTCGCACGCATGGTTGATTCTGGGGCAACTGCTATCTGGCTACAGAGGCCGGTCCGGTGTGCGCAGAAGAACCTCATGCACGCTCCGAGTTTACCGTGCAAGGTTCCGCGACCCCGCCCACTTACCGCTCCTCCTTGCGACGCGACTCAAACCAACCCTCACCGTCAATGACTGCCTCTCCCCCCCATCCCACACTATTCGCATACTCCATTGGTAGGAAAGGACGAACCGTAATCAATTGCACTTGTCACTCACACGTTTAGTTGATACCTCGTTTCCACATTAATGTACAGGCCCGATGAGAATTCATAGAAAGCATGCGTAAGCTCGCCCAAACGCTCTTATGAATTGAAACATGTTCATTTTAGAACTTCATTATGAGAGTCCAGTTTTTGATGGCGAGATAATACCTTCAGAATAGTGTACAAGTAGTATGCTAACTGTATGTCCCTACAAAAAATTCGGTCAGCAAATTCTTAAAGAATTTAGCTTGTCCTTTTGGTATTATTATTTACAAAAATCACAAGAGCAGCAACTCCCCAACAAACATTAGAAAAAACAATAGGCATAAAGTTTAGGAAAATTCTAAAGTACATTCTTAAACACAGCGTCTTCTATCACTAAAGACATTTTTACATAAACGCCCTTCCATGGCTGCGTTTGTGATCACATCACAACAATTCAGTTGGTAGCAAGTCTTCTAGTCTGTACCCTTAAGAGAACCGTTGCTTCGCTATTTGCTGTACCTGAAAGGCAAAAGGTTTTCAGCATTTAACTCAAACTGCAAGAAAAAAGTACGAAGAAACCGCCCATGCGAAGACATATTCTGTCAATGCGCACACATAAATCGACTGAATATCATCATTTATATTATTTTCGACTGCGAAAGCTCTTTTGCCTTAAAGCTAGCAATTTTTTTAGAAAGCACTATCAGTACCTCCCTTATTTGACCGGCAATAATTTTCATTTATAAGATCATCTACTCAGTTTAGCAATTAGGAACTCATTTCGTAACTGTCGTCATTTGTGGAGCAAAAGGGCTTTTCGGGCTAAATTGGTGCTACTTTGAGCATCCATTGCGTCGTCTTCTTCTTCTTCTTACTGAATTTCAATAGTTTCCTATCTGCGCAATTTAACTGATGCAGGATCATCGCGTTCGGAATTTTGTGCGAACTTGAAAAGTCATTTGTGAATTTCGCCACACACATCCATCACATTTCAGCTTTGTCAGTTTATTTGCAGTGAATGTTAGATTAAATTTATTTTTCAAGGGGTATCGTGTGCATTTTATTTTAAATATGCATTTCGGAGAGCACCCCTTTGCGGTTGCGGAGATAATGACGACACCTTGATGGAAGTTTGACGGTGCAGTTTACTTAGGTAGGTCAAAGGTGTAGCGTATTTTGACTGCAAAAGATAAATGCCAATTTGCTAACAAGTAGTTGTTAAGCCCTTAACGTGGAATAGGCAGTCGTTTTTCAAAACTTCAACGCCTTTTTAAGAAGGTAAGTTTAGGAAGGGAATAGCGCTCAAACGATTGGCCTATTAGGTTGGTCTTTATAAAATATATTGAATATTGCATGCACAAATGACGGGTCGACTGTCGCATCCGACAATGTCCACTGTGTGCTACACAGCAATGTGACAACAGGCACGGTAATTCGTGCATGGATCAGTTTATAATGAGTGTGGACTTGTGCAGCAACTACCGCATTCCCTCCTACTCCATCTGCGTTCGGTCTCAAGTCAGAGTCGATAAGGCAAGAGGCGGAGAAGGGCGCAGGCGGATGGCGTGACTGGGCCTGCGCCTTGGCACTCCACCACGCGCTGCTTGTCAACAAAACAAATGATCAGGATTTTAACCAACAACACAGCGGATCAGAAAGACGACGAGGATGACTGGGCAGCCATGCCCATCACTTGTATACCCAGCAGGAGAGCAAGCGCATCTATTGGCAGGGAACCAGACACCAGAGAACTGCCAATGCATACCAGACTGCGAGGACCATGGTTTATTTATCGTGGCATAGCAGATGCTTACATACTTTTATCACGCACATACAGGAAAAAAATGGCATACATCCGGCAGATTCTAAAAGCTCTCGATTCGTTAGGAACAAAAGGGGCGATAGATACGGCTTATTGCTGAAAATGCATGCGTATCCATATGCTATATCCTGAAACAGCCAACACTAAAACAATCCGTCTACCCACAAGGAAAACATGTCTCTGTGGTTCAAGCAGTTGCTTTAAACACGAATGATTTGTGGTACTATCTGAGTACCGATTAGTGGCCACGTTTAATAAATCGGCGCAAGAAGACTAAACGGCCCTTAGATAACTCAGCAGGTATACTTTAAAACCTCAAAAATAGCCTTAATTAAGTATTATTTCGTCTGAAAACTACACAGTGATAAAATTCTGCAATGTCCATTTTATCGTTGTTGACAGGAACTGGAAAAATTAAGGGGCATAGGAGGACTGGTGTAAATGCCCCCCTAGATGCTTTCGCGCCGAAAATAACGATAATTAGGTATACATTACAATTTAAGGGTTAAACGTGATTTCCATACAAACCAGCTTCACCAGCCATTTCTGCTTTTCTCAGAGGAGCGTTAACAGGCTTCCGTGGGTTTAAAGCCAGTCAGTACTCCAATTCAAGGACTGCTGAAGTACCCAGATTTATGGTGTAGGATCGGTAAAGTCAGCTTGTGGCCGACGATAAAATCAGCACATTTCTGGCGTCATATTTTTGTCTAATCAAGATGAAACGAGACGTAAGAGCTGCTATGCCGATACGATATGACATTATGGGACGTCAATTGAAGCGGAAAATTTGTAAAGCCTTTTACTCGCCCTCGGGAAATGGAAACCTTTTTTGTGCCATCTCTCGAGTTCGCAGCTGCCGTACTATGCGCTACATCCAACTCTAAAATACGTCAATCACCATATAACCGATGCGCGGTCGGAAGTAGTTTGAATACATCAAGAAGATATCTTCAAGTTAGCGAAGCCTAGTCTGTTCAGCTTCTGTCATGGAAGATCTTCCTTACTTAAGAAAAAACGGCTGCAACGGCAAGATATGTCACATGGTACTTCTATAAAGTTTAGTGCTGTACCGTAGTTTGTGTGTAAAAATGTTCGCTAACATAAATTTAATCAAACCGAAAATAGGTCCACATCCCTTTTTTGGATCTCTTGTGGATTGCCAACTGGCGTTTTCTGCAAAACCACCCAAGATATCGCTACACGGGAGTTTAAGGTCAACTCGCAAGGGAGATGGGTCAGTGAGCGGTCCCCTACATGACTCCTGTTATTATAAATGTGATTTGTAATGGAAGCAGGTGTCTTTTTGCTTTAGCGGTGGCTTCAGTCATTCAGGATGTTTAAAAAATTGCAAATTATATGTTTTCTGACAAAACGATGTGCATACGGACACGCTTGGCGGTATTGCTGCCCAAAATCAAAGAGTTCCTTAGCGCTTTTTTGAAAAAGCCTTAGTGTAAATGTCAAGTAAATAATGCAAATGGCTACTACACATTTAAGTAATTTAGGTAATAGATGATGTATCATCTGCGCATTAATCAGCTTTCAGTGTAACATGGCCAATAAAGGGACCAGTTTACTAAAGAAATTAATTTTTCTAATAATTCCAAAAATTGAATTCAGGTGGACTGTTTATTAACAAGTTCCTTCAGAAAAAAAGGAATTTAAAGCATAACTGTCTAGTACACCGTTATGTAAAGGTTATGAGAGTGTTTAGAATGACTCAATTTTTGAATTACTCCAATGGAACAAAGTAGCCGAAATTTTTTGCGATAAATGACAATTGTCTTGTTTAGTTTCTGCGTAGGCATGTCGAAATACCCGGTTTTAATTAACTGATATTAGATTTTAGCCTAGGGAATAGAGAACTCAGTGACGAGATTAAACTAAATTTATTTCTCGTTCATTTTGAAATTATAAATCAAGATCGGGTCTTAGTCATATCTGTTAGACCCATTTTATTTAACTCTTTCACAGAATGGACACAGACTACGGCGGGTCAGTGGTTTTTCTGAAAATTCAACCACGATAATTGCGAACACCATTCATAGTATATTCATGAGGATGTCGTTTGTTGGTGTTTAACCCCTAGAGACTACCTAACATTCTACGCTTTTTTCGTCCTTACGTTTTCTACTGCAGAAATGTAACTAATCAGAAGTGGAAGTTCGATCCTGTAAAATCACAATTTCCTCCTTAAAAAACAAAAGGAGTATTAAGCTTAGGTCTTTGCAGAAAGTCGGTCTAAAATTGGACGAATGCCATTATTCCCACACAAAGCGCAGGTTGAGCCATCGCGGTAGGGCGAAGACAAGTCTTAAAACAGTAGTTATTGACAAGGTGTTGAGACGCTGAGACTTGACGGTAAGACCGATAGCTTCAACTTTATTCTTTCTTTTGGATGTTTATAAAAAATTAAATATCGCGCTACGGTTTCTTCTATGGCGAAACTCTATTAGCTCAAATAGTGTTTAGCATAACAATTGCAATATTACCCAATATTTAATATAACGCCAGACATCCTTCACGAAAGTCCACATAATGTTCTAAAATAGAAGCACAAAGGTCTCTTTCCTGCAGTCACATGGTGCTTTTAGCAACTCCTGTTTGCGATAAACTGTATACTCAGCACTATCCTCAATCACGTTCTTATCGCTCAATCTGATTTTTCACCTATTTTTGTTTCTGGAGCATGTATTTGTTTACTTATAAAACAGGAAAGCGCAGATATTTTTGTTCGATAAACTTGTAATTCTAGACGTCTACGTCAAAAAACTGCACTATGCACCGACTGGAAAATTCTTAATTTGTATCTCTTTTGACACAAGACAAAGTGACATCTGGGCTTTCACTGCTGCGAGCCACATAATATAGTCGATAACTGCTGGCAGATATGAACATTTTGTCCTACATCGTATATTATTTTTTAAAGCGTTGCATGAAAAGCCGATCTTTACTATCGGCTGGGGTACCATTGTGCAAAAGATGCCTGTGACAATGCTCGTCTGCGTATTGTCAATCGAACATATTTCCCCTCGAAGAGGCCCTATGCTGCTAGTCTTCCATTTCTTGCTGCTGGCAACGCAGTCTTACAAAACATTGCAGCATCATTCAGGCAATGAACTGCCTTTGGTTTCAGCTCATAAACCAGGCCTGAGTCGCAGTAAGAGGATCTTTCCCTAATTTATTTTTGATACAGACTCAGGAGTGCTTACTTTGTCGCTTTTAGTAGTTAAGCGCTCTTGGCGACTCGCAATTGCCGAGGAAATTTCTTCGAGATTTAGCAAAACCAATTAATCTTTGGTGGAAAAAAGTTCAGCAATCTGGATGCGGGATGTCCTCGTTTAATATTCCTTGGAGTTTGGTCAATGGCTCTTAAAGTCAGTCACATGGAGACTAAAAATATACGCAGGATTCATAAGTCGCCGTCAAACAGTCGTGACGCAACCCAGACCTGACTGACCTGGAATTCTAAGCAGGATTCTTTGATCCTTATCCGGCAGATATTCCCACGCTACAAGTCATTGTTGTTTCCGTCGAGATTAGGAATATCAAATACCAGGAAAACGCGTTCTTAGCTAACGATGTATTATAAGTCAGAAATGGTGAATCCAGTCTGCTCTATTCTAGTCGGTTTATCCTTTTCGAAAAAAATATTAATATTCTAGCCCTGTTCGACGTAGCTCTGCTTTTAACGCATCCGCATATCGATGCTCCCATCTGCAAGACAGTTGCATACACACCTAAACCGAAAACAAAAGAAGGTTGCTCCGCCTGTCAAAACAGTGCCAGTTAATGCTGTTGGGAATACCTTTGCAAATTAACTAGTCAGCAGAACAAAACGTTATCTCCCTGATGTTTCGGATTTACTCTCGAACCCGTCATCAAAGACCGCCGTCGAAAAGCGCAGTAGAATCAAAAGGTGCACAACATTTATCGCACACATCGTCCCAGGAATCACATGCCTAAAATAATAAGCAGTACCTGCGTTCATCGATGGGGCTCGTTTTTGATGAGGTGGTTGATAAATTGCTCTCATGACCCAACCACTGTTTTTCATTCTTATTGTGACGATTATTGAGCAATTTTACTCACTGTCCGCGAATAACACTTTTTGCCCAAACGAGATTTCAGCAGAGAATATGGAGGTTGAAGGTCACTGCACTTCATAATTGAGTACGTCCAAAGAATAGCGACTCTAGCAGATCGTGGATCACACGGTTTTCTGTCTTAAGAGAATTTCGGTAAAACCAGACTTAAAGGTGTGATTGGATCCCCTTGAATGAGCCGCAATCTAAGAGTCAGCGTTATTCCTCTTAAATGCTGCTGCCTGTTAGGCTTTTCGCGTTTGAAGTAGTCTTCCAGTTTCTCTGACGTAGTCGGTTTGTCCGCAACTGTGCCAAATCTGGTAAACCACTCCGGAGGTTTTCTGTTACCTGGCTTCTTAAATTGTAGTCAAGGAAGACGGAAATTTAAACATGTGTCTGTTAACAAGTTTTGATACATCGTTAGGTAAATTTTGCATCGAATGCACAACCACTTGTCGTTTTAAAAGCAGAAATGGTCATTTGGCAACCCATATGCACTGCAGTGTCTTCACCAGTTAACATTAGTCCTGCAGGGCTTCCTGGTTTATGTAAGTGTCACCTGAGTGGCCTTCGCTCTAAAAGCTGTCACCAGTCTCCCAGGTATTTTGCGCAGCAACTCGGACGAGAGACTAAACGTTTTATAGAAATGTTTTGAGAAGAAATGTAAATTTTCCTGAAGGTCCGCACTTCTTGCAGCCTTTGGCATGTCTTTTGAAAGGTATTTAATGTAAAACTGACGTGTACGGGCAAATATTTATTTTGTAACCGCAAATAACTATTTGGAAAGTAACTATTAATGAAATATTTCTGAACTTGATTGGAGCAAAAGTCATATGTACATGTGCCCCAAGGTGTTCAGTGGGAATCAAAGACCTTAAGTGGTACGAATATGGTTTCTCCAAACGCTTCCCTCAAACGTAGAAAGAACAATGATTTTGAAATGGACCGATGGTGCGAAATATAAAGCTTTAAATAATAATACAAACTTCTGGATCTTTCACACCGGTGTGGATAAACTTTTCCCAATTGCGTGTGGTCCTTGGGAGAGTAACACAAAAATATTTGTATGTGTGCTGTTCCTGTCATAATAGGTCATCGATTATTGGAAAAATAGTATTTTCTGATTTTCAAACTCTGTGGGCTACACGCTAGAATTTATGATTAATGACAAAAAATGCTCGAATGTAATTTTCGTACACGGTCATATAGACAGACCATGAGGTGTGTGTATGCGGATGCAAATCTCTTAAAGAAGGAGTTTGTATTGCCAGTACGCCCCACTTTCCGAGCTTTATCCCTGTTCATGAGATACCACCTTTGTCTTTTCTAATCGGTCCCCTGTGAACGACTGTGTGCGACGCTGTAATGCGACGCCATATTACCCATAGAAATCTATGTCTGCGAAAAGTACCCCGATAACCCCATTCAAATATCGTTTTCGTAGAAAAGTTGAAACCGTCTATCACACCACATCTAAGGAGGATTATTTATCAATCGCGTAAAACCATTGACTTTAAAGCCCGATCCTTCGAGCTCAGCCTGCAAGAAAACAAGTTTTCTTAGGCACTCAACGAAAGTCAGGACCGAATCATTGACTTTAAAGCTCAATTCGTTTGTCGTGACCCCCTAGCAAACACGTTTTCTTAGGTTTCTCAAAAAAATCAGTACCAAGCCAGCTCTAAACGTCCTCTACGCACACGCGACCTCAAAAGGAGTTTTTGCACGAAATCGTAATTGTGAGTTTAAACCTCTCAGACGCACACAGCAACCTTTAGCGGCTTAGTTGGATTAACAATGCGCGTCTATACGTTCAGTCACAAGGCATAAATTATGCACTGTTGGCATATTGCCCATAAAAAGCTAGCACTTAAGGGTTTCTTACGCGCAAGTATAGCTCATCTTCTATACTGCTCTGTGGAAACCAAAACTTTGCAACGAATCAGATCACGTGATTCACCTTGCAATGCCCTCCTAACGTGTTCCTGTTAATTTATTCGCATTCCTTCCCCTCAGCTATGAGATATGCTCACATGACTGATTTTGTGACGAGTACAAAACTTTTATTTGGCCAAGTCACTCAAATGACCGCTGGTAATCACCAAAGTCACCCTAGGCTTGACTGTGTTTGGTGTTTTGACCTGACTGTCCAAGGAGTGCTTGCAGCTGAATAACGGACTCTCTTGATGGGTACTTTTATTTAATCCTGTTTTTTTCGTAATCCTGACCTTGTTCACATTTTTCCCAGAAAATAATAGTTAAAACAGGATGTACGCATGAGAGCGATCTCAAATTTTTACGTTTTTACAAATCATTCGGCGTCAAACAACACCCTTTTGGAATGAGTTTTCGGGTATTGCTGACTGATGACGCCAAAGTAAACTGGAGGCCGAATTTCTCACATTGTAACTTAAATAATAAAAAATAACACGATAACTGATTGCCGATTACAAAGTTGCCTTCTTAGTAGGCAATATTTTGTCATATTCAGAGCATGAGTTAGGCATCAATTTGTTTTTTTTTAAATCAGGATATATCACAGTCGGCCACCTGCAGGTAATTTATCCGCCAGAATTCAAACCGTTGTAATGCTGGTCTGTAAGTCAGTAGTCTGAGGTTTGCTCGAACTCGGACATCAAACTTCGTGTTTGAAAGCATCTGAAGCCGAGGCATTTGCAAATAAAAATAGCTGCTAACTCGGATAGGTTTATCTCGCTGTTGACAAAACCGCTTAACGAGTGATTAGGCTCACACAGTTTTAATAAAAGTGATTAAAAAAATTGCCTTATCGTATTTCTATGAGCTACATGAGGTCATCTACCTCACACAATGCTGACAGAAATTATGTTATGTCCCATAAATTTCGAAAGTTTACCTTAAAATATGGTTTTCTTTTCGAATATCTTGCAGCATAGCCCCAGGATATTCTTATTAAGACGAAATGCCGGTATTTAAATTAGTTTATTTCTAGGCACCCGCGAAAACAACATTCCGCAAAAAGACTGTCTGCATAGTGCCTATTTCTCCATAAATGTATTGGCGTTCTTAAAAATTCACACATATTTTGTAGAAAACATGCATAAAAATATTCTTTTTCTCATTCTTTTGATAGCCAGTAGTGTTTTTTTAAATTCCAAGCCTAAGGGAAGAGTTTCATTTGGTTCTAAAAAACATTCCTAATTTCTAATAACTTTGAACCTGGACTGTTGTTACACTTGTATTTAGGGTTTTCAAACCAGACCGCGCATAAATTTTGTGTGTCATAACCATGCATTAAAATATGTTGTCAAGAATGTCACATATGACTCGTAAAATTTTAAGAGGGTTGTAAAGCACGTTCACCATCTTATATGCAGCATTAATTAGACGTGCTGTTGTGATTCGGTGTGATTTTGCACTCCCTGATACTAGAAATCCTCGTGAGGAGAAACTATTTTAAGCATAGAATTTTAAGAAAACGGAATTTACCAATGAATGAGCAAAAAAGAATATTTTTATGCATGTTTCCCGTGCTATATACAGTAGATGAGCTAACTCGTGAAATGTCAACCAACATTTCGAAATGCGTTCTCGTTTCGAAAATATAAATTAAGTGGTGTTGAAAAACTAATCATGATACAGCATAAATCTATACTGACCCAGATACCTCAGGGTGTTGGCTTTCGAAAATACTTATCTTCGGCTGCATGAATAATCTATACTCTGAAAAAAATGACTACTTAATTAGTATGCAATTTTCACATTGATTGTTGATGCCCTTGAAACTTCAATTATATTTCATGAAAAACATACATAAAAATATTCATTCTTTTACTTATTTGGTAGAAAATCACGTCTTCTTCCAATTTTATACTCAAAAGAAAAGTAAAATTCGGTTTTAAAAAACTTTTCTGATTCCCAAATAATTTTGAAACCGACCTGCTGTTACACTTTCATTCAGGGTTTCAAAACTACACGCTGTATATTTTCCGTGTACGGAGAACCATGCATTTTTCTACGGTGTTAAGAGGAGACTATATGAGGTTCATAAAATTAAGCAGTGGATTTGAGCAATACTGTCAACTTTACAAGCCACATTCGTAAATGCAGATACATGACGTTCCATGAACGGCCATTTAACGGTATTAAAAAATCGCACAATTAGAAACTTTCTACAAACCGAATTATACTCTTCTTCTGAGTATGAAATTGGAAGAAGACGTTATTTTCTACCAAATAAATAAAAGAATGAATATTTTTATGCATGTTTTTCATTAAATATAATTGAATTTTCAAGGGCATCGAAAATCAATGAGAAAATTGCATACTGATTTAGTAGTCATTTTTTGCAGAGTATAGATCTTGCATGCAGCCGAAAATAAGTTCTTTTGAAAGCCGACACCCTAAGGTAACTTGATTATTTTAGATTAATGCTGCATCATGATTAGCTTTACAACATTACTTAATTTATCTTTTCGAAACGAGAACGCATTTTGAAATTTTGGTCGACATTTCATGAGTTAGCAAATATACTGTATTTCAATTAATGAGTTTATCTCAAAACAGTGCAAAACTGCACAATGCTTAAGTATTCGTTTTTACTGAGCACCGCTTTTGCAGGTGGTCGGAAAGAGGCTCGTCCAAAAGCCGAACAAATGGTTAGTAGTCTGTTCGAATAATAAACACATCAAATGTTTTGGTAAATAATTCATGAGATAGCAAATTACCGTAAGCTGATAAACTTAGGGTGAATGGTTGTAGCCTGTAAAACCCGTACTGTCAAACAGACACTTTTGCCGGACTATCCACGAACGAGTGCCATGGTGTTCGTACTTTTCCCCTTTTATAATCCTATAGTCAAGGAAGTGATAGTTCTGAGTAGACGCACAGATGAAGAGTGATCAGCATACATTAAAAAACCCCAGCTTTTTCATCACATTCCACGATCGGGGTGCTCCTAGGGGAGGTAACAACTAGTCCAAAAATTCGGTGGTTTTTACATCCAGCCGGAATTTTATGCTTTCAGCCAAACGAGACTGAAAAGAATCACAACTATAGTTCCCACGCGGCGGATATAGTTGCCTTCTATAGGACTTAGACCACCCAGTTTGTTAAAATGCCTGAAGGAAATTAACAAGTTAATTTTATAAAAGTCGTAAGATAACTTGTTTTTGAAGGAATGCGGAGGATAGTTTTTTGCGTGTTTATCAGTTAAAAATGTGAATTCAAAATTTTTGTGAAAATTCACCTATTAACTGATAAATATGTGCGAATAAGCCAAGGCCTTCAAACGCATATGTCTAGACATTCAGAAGGAAACTTGGAGTATATGAAGTCCTTTTGCTTTCCTTATTTTCCACGTCATTCCTTTAGCGTCTGCGTTTGTTACTGTTATGTCTGGAATGAAATTAAACGGATAGGCGACAAGCATGACGCAAAAGTTTATATCCGGCGCATGTCTTATCTGCAACGCAAACACGACTGACGTGTATAGTGCAGTTTTCAACGGGTTATTAGTAGTATTTATGTCCATAAATGGTCGTATATGCTTAAAATGCTGCTACCGGGCGCGAAATTACCCATCTGAAAAATCCTTATCTTTTAAACTGTTGCACCTGCCGAATTAACGCGTTCAACCTAAATGGTACTTTTCCAATACAGGTATAGCAGATGTGCCAAATACGGAAACGTAAACAGAAATTACGGAAAACATTTTTGAATCGAAAAAATTGCTTAGGTATGATTGCAATAGTAATTATCGTAAATCATAATCCCAATATGTTGAAGGTACTCCGGCATTCCGGCTTCTTAATGAACTACTTTCCAGAAAAGCGAAAAAACTCTTTTCCGCGAGAGACGACTACTTGTGTAGAATGATTTTTTATGTCCTTATAAATTCAAATATATTCTATAGAAAACATGCATAAAATATTATTATTTTACTGTTTCGGCAGATAATTACGCCTTCTTCAAATGTTATGCTTGAAAGAAGGGTATAATTCAGTCTCAAAATATTTGCTAATTAAAGGGTTTTTTAGACTACGAAATGTTCGTTAATAAAGCACCGTGGCTCTGGTTCAGAAATATGTAGTCCTCTCTTATCAGTGTATAGAACTCTAAGATTTTTCCGCACACGAAAAGTATATAGCTTATAGTTAGGAAAACATGATTGCAAGTGCAAAGGCAGGTCGGCTTCAAAATAATTCAGGAATTATAAAATTTTTCAAAACCGATGTATGGTTTTCCTTCAAGTATAAAATTTAAAGATGACTTAATTTCCTAACTAGTAGGTGAACGAACGATATATATTATGTATGTTTCTATGAAATATATTTAACTTTATAGGGGCGACGAAAGTCAATAAGAAAAACGTACATTACGCAGGTGGTTATTTTTCGCAAAATGTAGGTTTACAGGCGGGCGCAAAGAAGTTCTTTCAAAAGTCGACATCTCGGGGTGACTGAATTATTTGGTGGCTATGCTTCAATTTAATTAAGATAACGACACGGATTGAGCAATCTTTTCGAGTCGAAAACACATTTCGGAATTTCGGCTAATATTTTATGAGTTGACACATCTACTGTATCTCCTATTCGTTCATCCGGTAGGGCAATCGCATTCCTTAGTTCAAAGAGACCTTTTAACACTAGCAAATATACCACTTTTTATTATTTCCTTCCTTTTCTTGTACGTATTTTATATAGGGTAACACCTGTGATTCACTTCTGTTTTAGTTCAGAGAAGTAACCATTGCGGGTTGGATTTGTTATATTTTCTCCTTACGAAACAAAGGTTTAGTATCACATCTTGCCGCGCGTGGAAAATTATACCCACTCTGACTGCGCCCGCACAGTCCGCCTAAGCGTAATTCCACTGCTGTCTTCACCGCCTCCTCTTTCATAGCCAGTATCTATCGGTGCGGTTGTCGGATATCCAACAAGAGTCTTGCAGGTTTGACTCCGTTGACCAAACTTCGTCCTTTTATTTATGTTTCGTTTAAGCTTAACCATCGCCTTTCCATTCGAATGGGCCATGGAGCGTCAAATGGCGACTGTTGAGATTGTAAGTCGTCAAGCATGAATGAAGAGCACTTGCGAATAGTCATCGATGCATATGCCACTTTCGGGGCTGGATCGAACGAGGATTTACAGGATAACAAATAACACCACGCAGATCTTCAGTTTTTACAGAAATCTTTGAATGACGGACAGATAAAATTATGCGAAGACAACCACCCTCACGAATGACTTACGTAAATTCCAAAACAAAACATGAAATGAAGACAATCGCTTAAGTGATAATGGCGGACATTCGCATAATTTCGGAAAAGGATGAAATACACGCGTATCTAAACCCCATCAATAACCGTAATGCCATACCAAACCGTTGTCCTTATTTTAACCCTAACCCGACCCTAAACATTAATTCTACAAGTACCACTAGCCTCTATCTGAATCCTTTACTTGCTCCTGGGGTACCCTGCCATAAACTTTAAATCTCGCCTTAAACCTCACCCTAACCTTGAACCTAACTCTAATTTTACCGGAAGTTGGTTTAAAGTCACCCGTACTGCAAGCGGTCCCCGTTCGGAAGTCCAGTTTGGAGACTATATAAGTCAGACTTACCTACCCACCAAACGGATTCAGACTCATTGCAGCAAGTAGCATGAAAGGGCCTGATATTTTAAAGAGCAGCTGATGTGGAATGACTGTCTGAAAATTTCCATAAGCCGATACAAACGTGTTCATCCTCAGAGGAACCGGCTTAAAATATCAACAAGTGTGACAATTTCTGCTGTATATTAGGGACGTCGCAGATGCGACCGAATGTATAGATGCGGGACTGAGTGTTGGAATTGCACAACTGATAAAAAGGTGTCATGCACAACAATGTCATTAAAATAAAGAACTGATGACAATCCAAGGGGCACAGTATAAGTCCTTGTTTAAACTGGTTAAAGTAAGCGCATGCTCGGATCACGCATAGCCAAACACAAACGGGCTGCGCGACAGCGTGTCAAGGCACAACTGGGCGCTGTCCTCACCTTCGAAATGGGTAACAAGTTTAAGTTTGCATCACCAAGATAGTCGTCCACGCTGGAAGCAAAGCCATCCGAGACCAAGTGTGCTGGTGTGGACTCAGTCAATCAGTGTTTCGATTTGGTGTCTGACGGTGGACTCCTTCTAGAGTCCGGGAGGGCAAAAAATGTACAAAGGCCTTCGGTGCTCGACCGGTCTGTTTACCCACTTGAAAATTGAACAAGTTTCACGCCCCAGAAGGCCTGACCTCAAATTTTGCTGGAACATCATCAAACGTCTACACAGATGGGCAGGCAAGTTTCCGGCCATCTGTTCCACTCATGTGGCCGTCTATCGACATTTTCGTATCTTCCGCTTTGTTTCACATTTTTTCTCCGAAACAGGGCGTTCGGAGACCTGTTGGTGAAAACCTGTCCGCTTTGTAAACTGAAAATCCCCTGAGCATCTCTGCTGAAAAACCGTTTTCGAAGGCAGCCGACCGCGTATGCTTTCTGATCTGTTTACAATTAAGTCAACTTTGTCTCGGGGGCATTGCGCTCTATTTAATCCAAACGTACTTTTAGAGGATAAAGTGCAAAAGGCTTTTCTTTGTTCTTTTAGCCGCATTAGTCGAGCTATTTGCTGGATACACTAAGACATTTTTCCATGGTTGGCTGGGAATCAGCGCGGAAGGACAGTCTTTGGACGGCCGGTAGAATGAATGAAGTTTATAAGGGAAGAGAAGCTAGAGGCCCAAGTCGCGACTGTTGACCTATACACGTAGCTAGGTCGAGTTATGGGCGAAGTCACAAGATCTGTCAGGATTTTGGCCAGTTTTTATTTCTCTCACTTTCACTCAGGAAAGTAAAGTTCCCAGAGTTTGCTTATGAAAATTGCGGGCCGTTTAACTGATGTAAAGGCATCTGGAGTAACAAAAATAAAACGGTGCAGGTGACAGCAAAAGTAATTATTAGAATGTATTCTTTTCAAACGTTTATGCTTAAAGTGATCGTTGGCGCGCAGTCGTATTTATTGTTAAAAATGTCTCATTATGAAGAAACTCAAGGTTTCATCTTATTTCCTATTTTGTTTCGCCTGCTTTCCGCGTCATACGATGGAATAGATTTCATACAATCGAGGGTAAAACATCAAAGTGAGTTATATTGTTATACCAGAGGGATGGAAAGCAAAGCTCTCAGAAAAAACTGTGCTTACAGAACCGATCTTTGTTCTGGGCTTTGTAAACAGAAGAGTCTCACTGTAGGACTTCATGTATGGGAATTTTTGTACTTGCCATAGCAGAAATAACTTCATCTGGTCTAAAAGGAGGATAAAGTTCAAAACGTTTGGCGAGCAAAGTCCAATAAAACGTACTTTGCCCAGAGAGTTACTATCCTCTTAACGATGCTTGCATATTTATTTTTATACCTGGACTAAGTTGGATTTTAAACGCTCTAAATCTAATGCGCCACTTGACGTTGTTTGCGTGAGCGTCCAGAATAAACATATCAATCACGTATTCGAGCCTACGAACTGAGAGGACGCAAGATTGCAAACCAGCTGCTAAGTATGCTTCTAATGACAGTAAGAAACCATTGAGAACCTTTTAGTAACTGCTTCGAGAAAGCGTGCCATCAGTCTTTTTGAATACGTCGTAAGATAAATAATACGTCATAAATCCTCTACATAAAAGTTATGCATCGAACTTTTGCCACTATCTGCACAGTGTGAACGGTCTGCAAACAGTCTGTTTTAACATTTTAATTCAAATAAGTCCTGCGGGATGCCTGGTCTACTTAAGGCGTGCTTATATCTTCTGCCATAGCTTAAATTCACCCTCCCCAATTCGAATATTTGAAATTTAAATTCATTGGTGATTATGCGTTTGTAATACTAATGAGAAAACAAAGGAGACTTATTCGTGACGTAAGTAGAGGAGCGCTATTGGGTTTTCTAAGTTCTTTTTAATTTTGAACAAACACTTTTTTGAATTACGCATTCACGTCTGTGCATACGAGCATATGACCATGAAGAAGAATCTACTGCTCAAAGTCTGTAGTTGGATGTCCTTACCCATACTTGACAACTGTAAATACTGTCTTTATTCTCCCACTTACAATGCATTCGCTTTTATAATAGATTTGGGGCCGTTTGTACACACTGTGGATAATTTAGTATAAATAACACAATTTGTGTGGCTTCCAAACGAAAACTAGAATGAATACCTCACTGTATATAGTAGGTTTGCTAACTCTTGAAATGCAAGCCTAATTTCTGAGATACGATTTCGTTTTGAAAAGGTTCATTAAGTAGGGTTCCAAAATAAACCAACGTTTTCCAGTTTTTTTTATTTGAAGGACTTGTATAATTCAGTTTTCAAAAGCGTTTCCAATGCCCGAGAAATTTGACCCCAATCTGCCATTGCACCTGTATTCAGGATCGCCAAATTACAAACCGTATGTTTTCAGCGCATAGAAAATCATATATTTCTCTATGGTTTTAAAAATAGTTCATGTGAGGTTCACAGAATTGAACAGTGGATATAAGCCACAATGTAAACTTTACAAGCCACATTACTAAGTGCAGAGGCATGATGTTTGATGAATGGACATTTCATGATATAAAAAAATATCGTAATTACATACTTTTAAAAATAAAATTACACCCTTTTTTGAGGAAGCAAACGGAAATTAAAAACAATTTTTTACCAAACGAACAATAGTATGAACATTTTTGTGCAGGCTTCTATGGAATATAATTGAGTTTTTTAAGGGCATCGAAAGTCAGCAAGAAAACTTTATGTTAATTAAGTAGCCATTTTTTACGAAGAGGGATTTTTGTATTCAAACGGAAAGCCGGCATCCCAAAGTAAGTGAACTATTATATAATTATGCCGCAAAACGGTTAATTTTTAAAAAACATAAATTATCTTTACGGAACAAAATCGCATTTCGGTAATCATTTTTACGAGCTCACACACGCACTGTATTTGGGCCATTTATCCGAAATAAACAAGAGCCTCACTTTCCTCTCTTTTAAATCAGCAACCCTAATGCCTAACCTAGGTATTGAGAACCGAATTTGCTTGGCATTACTCGGATGCCTCCGAAAGTGAGCGGCATATTCAGAAAGTAAAAAAGTAAATTCCTCGCTTCTTTTATGTGGAAATAATTTTGAAAAAATCCAATAGGAATGAACTATACAAACCTGCAGTTAGCCGTCTTTAATCTCATGCGTGGAAGTCGGAAGATCTCAAAGAAACGGTTTTATCACTGAGTAAAATTTTTTACTCTTTCTAATACTGCAACGATCAATAGTTAATAAACCGCTTATCACGGTAGTTGGCGGCAATAGTAAGTTTTTGGGTGCAAACCATGTCAATGACCGTCTGCTTTTTTTAAAGGAAAAGTAGATGGGCACTGCATTTTGAAGAGGTTGGCTCAAATTCACAGGACCCGAACAATTTGCATCCTGCATGCTGGTTTTTTGCGTAACTCGTCCAGAAGTCCTATATTCATTTGCGCTATGGTGTGCCCAAAAACGCCACGCAATGCAAATTTGTCGGAGGTTTTAGCCGGTATAATTCTGCTTCCATAGCCCCTTCCCCTCCCATTTGTCCGTCTTCTGTTCATTGCAGGGCCATCAGTTGATGCTCGTGGGAAAATATGTGACCTATGGATTATAGTTGCAGTATTCCAACAATAGAGGAAAGTAACGAGGAAAGAACTACAGAGGTCATAAGGTCATATTGAAAAGTGCTGTCGAAATGTCAACGACGGTCGATGTTTGCACGCGCTTATGGCAATGCGGTGGTCGGAAAAGTAGGTTATATGTCAGCTGCAGTTATCTTGATGATAAATGGCGAAGGGGAAAATTGGGAGCAAACGGCGTCAAAATAGGGGATGAAATGGAAGAAAAATAAAATAAATCGCATTCCAGGTCAGAGCAAAACCTAAGACTGACTTCGGCAAGCTTAACAGCCACCATTATAAGCGGATCGCGATGAATCCTCAAAACGAACGGAAAAGTGACAAAAAATGCAATCGTCAAGTATCCAAAGTGTAAATGATAAAAATAATTCATTGGGCTTAGCTAAAATTACTAATTTTCACTTTTTTCTTAGAAAAGCGAATCAAGTCGGGACGCGAATTGGATTCGACTGACTAGGACAGATGATCCACCTAGAAACAATTTGACTACATCAACTGGTTGAAATGTTCAAACTGCGAAAACAAAATAATCGGTATAGACCTTTTAACTTTCTCGGTGGGGCTAAATTACACACATTTCCTGCAGTACTAAGCTACATGCTTTTAGGGCCGCATCTATCTAAGTACTAATCACTGTCATAATCCGCTGTATTGTAAAGATACAACTGTATTTTACTCAGCAGTTGGATATTTGCTGTTAGTTTCTGCGTAATTTTCTCAAACTGCGGGTTTGCGTCAAAAAGCTGTCTAAGTGCAGTATTTGAGACAGCAACAACACATTTTAATGAATAATTTGTGATCTTTCTTCAGAGTACTTCACTGCACATTTACTTTATCCTCACTTGAGGAATCGGTTAGGTTGAGCACGAGAATAGGAAATGCGGGTGAGAATGTGTTGAAATTCGGGGAGACTGTTTTACTCAGTAAGTAAATTAGCCCTGTTTTTTATAATCTTTGTGAATTAACGAAAGTTGTTGAAAACGTACACATCTCTAATTCATAAATAGGAGATGTTTGAATAATTTTTGATTCTTAAAATTTTAGACATTTAAGTTTTATTTTTATATCTCTTAAGCAGGCAAGGAAATATTTTACTGATCCATCGATCTGATTTTACTTGACTTTGGTGAACCCGTAGGTATTTGTGCATTTTGTAAATTTCGTCGCGCTTAGGTCTTTCATTAATTCTTACAAATGTATGAGACTGTTTGTCAGAATCAAGGCAGTTGCTTCAGGTATACAAACACATCTCAGGTGAAGTAGTAATTAATCATTTAGTCGCGACAGCGGTATGTCCACTTGTGGATTCCCGTGAACAACTGCCACTTACTGATGCATCTATGGGCTTATTCAAATGCAGTATCAATGAGCTCTCTACGGTGAAAATGACATCTTTTGCTGTTGGCAGACGTGACATTATGTCTGTCATGGGATACCTTTGTCCTGGGTACATATGAACACATGCTAGTGGATGAAGACTTAATAAAGCTATCGTACACGCTACCTTTACTAAAAGCCACCACCAGGTGACCGGTATGTTATGGCCGCAGTTATGCGAGTCTACGTATGTTCGCCTCTCGTGGCTGGTTTTGACTGCGTCTCATTTTTCGGTTTAACGGTAAAACAATTGTTGAACAATTGCTGTAGGGTGTGTGATAAAGAACAGTGTTATCCATGGAACTGCGTTGCGAACAATTAGAATGTAGATACGGGCTCGTGGGCCCAAATAGATGTGGCAGTTCTTTTTTGAAATCGAATAGGACAACGTTGACGTAAAAACTGGATGCGTCTATTATGCCATGATATAGCAAATCATGAAACTCGCAGCCTGGCATGCACCGAAAATTCTCTGGAACCTGGTTCCGTGCCGGTAGATGAGCTTGTGCTCCCGCTAAGTACACAGGCAGTGAGCATGGTTATAGAGTCATTCCCCACCTCCTCCTTCTCTTCCTCCTCCTCCTCGTCCTCCATTACCTAATCAGTTTTTCGGTGTTGGTTAAGATCCTGGTCGAGAGTTTGTAGTGAACCGGTTGTTTGATGATACGCCTAGGTGCGAAGCCGGTTGTGTCGGCCGCCTGCGTCCGCTGAGGAGCCACTGCATACTATAAATGTTCCGCACTTTTTGCTACTGTTACACTGATGACGGGTTCGAGAGTGAAACCGAGACCCCAGGCAGATTTACATCTTGTTTCAGCGATCGTACTTTTCTACTGACACGCTAATTTGCAAAGGTATTCCAAAACCATTGGCTAACACTTTTTGACAAGCAGAGAAACTTTCGCTTGTTTTTGGTTTAAGTGTGTACGCAATCTTTTTGCAGACGGTAGCATCGTTATGGGGATGCGTTCGAAGCAGAGCTATGTCAAACAGGGCTAAATTATTAATATTTTTTTGAAAAGGAATACCGAGTAGGTCAGAAAAAACTGAGCTTACCATGTCGGGCTTATAATACATCGTTAGCTAGGAAGGCCAATATGACCTTAGGTTCGATCTTGGCCCAACACATATCAGGATGACCATGACGCGTTAGCTGGCCGACGAACGCTTTTTTCTTGTAGATGGTATTCCTAATCTCGACGGAAGCAACAATGACTTGTAGCGTGGGAATATCTAACGCACACGGACCAAAGAATCCTGCTTAGAATTCCAGGCAGGTCTAGTCTGGGTTGCGTCACGACTGTTTGACGGCGACTTATGAATCCTGCGTATATTTCTAGTCCCTATGTCACTGCCTTTGAAGGCTAACGACTGAACTCCAAGACATATTAAACGAGAACACCTCGCGACCAGATCGCTGAACTCACTTTCACCAGAGTTTATTCGGTGAAGAAATTACCTCGGCAGTTGCGAGTGGTCAAGAGCGCCAAAATACTTACAGAGCCTTCTTAGGTCCGTAAGAAAACTAAGTAGGGTAATACAATCTGAATGAGACTTACGGCTGTGTTGTGAACTAAAATTAAACGCAGGTACTTGCCTAAATGATGCCGCAATGCTTTGTAAGACTGCGTTGCCAGCAGCATGAAATGGAAGATTAGCGGTCCACTTTGAGGGGAACTATTTCCAAATGACAATACAAAGACGAATTCTGTCACCGGCAACTTTTGCCATAAGGCTGTCATATCCGAAAGTGAAGAATGAGCGCTTCTTGCAATGCTGTGAATGATAATATACGATAAAGGATAGAATTTTCATGTGTGCCAGTAGTTAGAAACTACATTATGTGGCTCACAGCAGGGAGGGCCCACATATCACCATGGCTTGTGTCAAAAGAGATACAAATTCAGCCAAAAAACTTTAGTATTTTTCAGCCAGTTCATATTGTTGTTTTTTGACGTAGACGTCTGGAATTACAAGTTTATCGAAAAAAAATATCTGCGCTGCCCGCTTTAAAAGTAAACAAAACATGCGCCAAAAATAAAACATGTGACAAGTTTGATCAAAAGATAAGAATATGGTGGCGGACTTGGCTGCGCATACAGTTTGTCGCAAACAGGAGTTGTTAAAAGCATCATATGACTGGAGGCAAAAGAAGGTTATGCTTCTATTTAAGAACATTATGTGCACTTTCGCAAAGAATATCTCGCGTTACATTAAATCTTTAGGAATATTGCAATTGTTATGGTAAACCTTATTTAGTCTAATCTAGTGTCGTCATAGAAGAAACCGCAGCGCGATATTTCATTTCTTATTAACATCCAAAATCAAGAATAAAGTTGGAGCTATCGGTCTTACCGTCAAGTCTCAGCGTCTCAACACCTTGTCAGCAACTGCTGTTTTAATACGATTCGTCGCCCTACGACAATGTTTCGACATGCGCATTGCGAGAAAAAATAGCATTTCTCTAATTTTTCGACCGCATTTCTGCAAAGATGTAAGTCGAATAATGCTTTTGTTGTTCAAGTGGAAATTGTGATCTTACAGGATCAAAATTCAATTTCTGATTAGTTACATTTTTGCAATGGTGAACGTATGGACGAAATAAGCTTTAAATTTGTGTTGGTCTCTAGGCGTCTCGCCGGGAGATGTGTAGTACCCATGTGCATTATTTACTTGACATTTTAACTGGGGCTTGTTCAGGAAAGCATTAAGCAAATCTTTGATTTTGGACAGCGATCGCGCCAAGCGGTTGGGCTCCAGAGGTCTGGCAGCAAGGAAGAGTATGAGATGGATTTTACCAAAAAGGAATACAAACTAACGATATCTACCTCACGTGCCAAGACGCTGGGTGTTTGGCGGCAGATCCAGGCGCTGCTTCGTCATGCGGTCAATTAAGTAGCGTCGGCCTCATTTGTGCTTCCCTTCCCAAGGGAGGATAGACAGTATAGTGAAAGGGCTAAATAATGAAAAATCAACCAGAATTCCGAAATGCATTCTCGTTTCGAAAGGATTCATCAAAGATGGTCGTAAAACTGATCAAGAGACTGCATAATTCTATAATAATTCGGTTACCCCAGAATGCTGGCTCTCAAAAGAACTTCATTCCGACTGCATGCAAAGACTTTACTCTGCAGAAATGATTACTCATGTGGCGTAAACTTTGCTCATTGATTTTCGATGTGTTTAAAAAATCAATTGTATTTCATTGAAAAAATACACAAAAAATATAAATCATTTTGCGCATTCGGTAAACACCTACTTCATCTTCCAATTTTATATTCGAAGGAAGATTATAACTCAGTTTCAAAAACTCTTCCATCTTCAGAGTAATTTTTAACCCAACCAGTCTTTACACTTGGCTTTTGGGGGTGACAATTGGGAGATGGCACCCAAAAAAATCAACTCAACCAAAACAACCTGTCTTACGGGACTGGTGGTAATAGGGGTTTTACGGGTAGGGCCTTTGATTGCGTGGAAAAAAAATAAATAATACTAAGAAGTGTTTTTCAGAAATGGCTTTTCGAACAATAAAGTTTAACCTCCTCACTATATGGCAACAAAAATGTGCGTGGTGTTGGATTTACTTGAAAAGGCAGATAATATGAAGTCGAACCAGCTCGTATGCCCTGTTTAATGGTTTTGAAATAGGGGATTGAAATCGAAATGCAGTTGGCTAAAGGAAATGTTCTACGTTGTGCTGTTCATGACCCTATGCCTTCATATCCCCGCTTTTTAAACTGCACGTTCAATAAACACAGAGGACGTGATTGAAAACATCGCCACACTTGACCTTGACGAGAGTTGCCATTTTGTAAAATTGCTTAGCTGATGACACCGTCTGTCTAGGACCGTATGCTTTTAAAGTTTTCCGGCCCTCAGTAAAATACCCTTATTTTATTCCTGTCATCAGCCTGTGGACGAACACTCATGCAGTCCTCCGGCATATTCTCATCGGTAACGGAATTTTTTAGGTGCCATCTCCCAATCGTTACCCTTTTGGGTAACCAAAATACAAATTGTATATTTTCCGTCTACGAAAATCCATACTTTTCTCTACTGTATTAAGAAGAATCTATATGGGGTTAATAAAATTTAGCAGTGGATTTAAAACCGTTTGCTAACTTTAAAAGCCGCATTGGTAGATGCAGACACGTGACGTATCACGAACAACCATCACACGTTATTACCAAATCTCACAATTAGAATCTTTTTTAAAACCGAAATATATTCATGACTTTATTTAAAAATTTAAATACAACATAATTTTCTACGGAATGAACAAAAAGCATAAATACTTGTACGTATGTTTTACATGAAATATGATGGAATTTTTAAAGGCATCGACAAACCTTGGCAAAAATGCGTGTTATTCCAGTAGCCATTTTTATGGAGTACGGTTTTCGCATGCGGTCGAGAAGTAGTTTTTTAAATGATGGCGTCCTGAGGTAACTTATGTATTTTTGACTTCTGATCTAATATGATCAGTTTTTCAATCTTTCTTTATTAAATATTTACGAAACGAAAATATATTTCAGCATTTCGTTTGTCATTTAACGACTTAGCCTACCTATTGTGTGGGAGGCCAGACTTAGTTAATACTGAAAGTGAACATCACCAACAGGTTTCAGTGCCCTAATGACGTGGAAATGAGTTCCAAAGTTAATGTATTAAGAGTGTTTTTAATCATCACTTGCCATCTTTCACGATAAAACGGAAATACAAATCCGTATCAATCGTCATTCAGTTGAAATTTGAGGGCTTTCCTGACTGAGAAGTCTTTGTCATTGGTTTTGATCTTGTAAACGGAGGACGCGAAATATCTGCCTCCTTCCCCCATTTTATTTCAAATCTGTGAAAATATGGGCCCTTAAGTAATGAATGGAGAACATTCCAAGGTGGTATCAACGGAGAATATATTTTAAGCCATTTGCATCTTTTCTTGAAAAGCGGTCCACGCATTGCACCCCGTATGTCCTTAGTGCCAAATATAGAGGTCTCGCGGGCGTTCGCAAAGTGGTCAATATTGACTAAGGAAGGCTTGGTAACAAAAACAAGACAGACAGTCGGCGGGCATGTTTTTATTTTGAAAGCATCATCGGCCGGTAAAATCCAAACTTAGGTTCAAATAACGTAGGATTCGAACAGAGATTTTTCAGATTCTTTAGAGGCCAGTTTTCTGGTTGAGCACGGTCGGGCGAAAGGCTTAGTGAACGACAAAGTGGGGTTTGGATTACAAGTTTTCTCAGTTTTGTGACAAAAAGGGGCTAACAAGCCAGAACGCACAATTTAAATCTCTCCTGTCTTTACTGTATTATATTCTGCAATTTCATAAGTGCAGAAAATGCTCAAAATCAGGAAAAACTAAAAAAGGTTGACTCAGAAGTGAGCAGACAAGTGGGTTATCGAATTTCAGAGAAGGAACATGATGGAGGTTAACGGAAAATGCACAGGTCATTATGGTCCCGCCGATTCACGACTGCGAACTCGCACTAGACGTTTTCGCCGCATGGAATATGGATTTTATATGTGGAACTGCTCGCAATTAATTTCAGACTAATCTATCCCTGACGACTGAGTTTATTTTTCCCTCTGGACTTCGCGCTTCATAGCTGACTGTTTGTCTAAATTACATAGACCCAAACAATATACTTTATATGAAAACAAAGGGCTTTTATGAAAGAAAATGATACGTTCGCACACATTGCTGCGCTTTTCTTAAGACCTTTAAAGTCCATCCCTCTACCATCAGTTCGAAGTTCCATATCATAGTCTGCTGCGGTCAGATAAATGTTCAAATGACCAAAGAATTTGAGAGTTGAATTCCAGGTTGGCCAGACATGACCCGTTGTCGACCACTAATAAGTCAGGGAAGGCTATTCTAAATACACTCCCGACCTGGTAATAATTTGAACTATACGAGGGCATCTCCTTGTTTTTTTATACCTAGTAACTAATCAGGCATTTCTTACTTATCTTCAAAAAATCGTTTTCGAACTTAATCTTATGCTAATAAAGTAATTGCTTAGATTAATTTTCGTATTAAACAATCAAATTTCACAGTTTTTATGTGATCGCACTTTGTCGATATCATCAAGCGCTTTTATTTTTAGGAAGGTGCATGAAAACCAACTTGTTCACTAGTTGCCTAAACATTTAGCGGTGACGAAAAAATCCTATTTTTTCCTTCCAGACTGAGATTTAAAAATAGACTTCCTGTCATCTGTGCCAACATCCTCATTAGAGGAGATTGTCCTCGTCAGCTTTTAGGATCTTCTTTGTTTCATGGTGCTTAAAGGCTTGTCAGGATTTGTAAAACGCCCGTTAGGGTGGACCCTAACTTCCTGGTTCAGTGGTTTCTGAAATCCAAAGCTGCATATTTCGACGTGACGGATCCTCCACGCGAAGGACACCATAAGATCGACAATCACCTGCGCCTGATTCAGAAGCCATTGGTGATAAATATTTCCGCCCTCGAACCAATTGCATATAAGTGCTTTCCTTTTCGCAAAATTCTGTTCAGGAAGTCTTTCCTAATTTGTCAAGCCTGAAGAACTGACGTCTGCCGATTTTGCTTGAGTGGTTTCTCTGGAGCTTTTTAATTTCAAAAAGAGCAAAAGGTTTCGTTTTATTGTTACTTTTTGAGCGTACACGTATTGCAATAAGCATATAGCAACTGGTTTTGCTGCAAGGCATTGTTAATTATTTAGGAGACAGTTTATTCCCACTCAAGGGCAGTGAATAGTTTAACCACACGAAACTGTGGTACTCTGTCTGAGGCGACGGTTTCTATCCTCTTATGGAAACAATTAATGAATCAATATGGAATATCCACTAGCTGACTGGATGGTTTGTTGTAAAAAAATTCTGGAAGCCTCAGGCATGTGTCTTACTGAATTGTGATTTAAAGAAGATACAATGTTAGGTAGTAAGGAAAACTTTTATGCAGAATTTTGGCAATCTTTCAGTGGCACATGCATAGAACTTTACGAAATGTCGTATTTAACCGGCCGTTGAAGCCGATTCCATCGGTAACTAAGTCGCAGTGATAAGGATTTGATCGTGACCTGGCATGAAACACTAGCCTATTTAACGCTGCCCTGTAACTTATTCACATGTGGTTTGCCTTTGTGCATTGCGTAGTTAAATATAATGACAGTTGAAAATGAGTGATAGTGCTCTATTTTACTGTCCATTTGGCACTGAGGAGAGCAAAACCATTTGGCAGAGATGCTCCGATGTACTCATAGAAATAAGCGTGCGATTTTTAACAAAACAATGGCAGTTTTAGCCACGGCTACAGTCTCACTTGGGTTTCTGAAGGAACTGTATGCGTTGATCGCGCGATTCTTATTTAGGCCAGCCGCATGAACAAAGATGCTGTATTCAAAGTGTATACGAAAACATCGGCACGATGATAACCTGCCTTTAAGGGGAACATAGGACTTTACAGCCGAGGGGACTTTAATCAAACAATCAAGAAAGTTAAACGTCAGAAGCAATACGATTGTGTAAATTGTCAGCAAGCCACTCATTTAATATCTCAGAAAATGCCTCGGCTCCCTAGCCTGCTTGATTTTAACTATCTTTTGTGTTGAAATGTGGATCAGTATACATTACCAAATCCAACTGTTGTAAAAGCTGCAGCGAGAGTCAAGACGGTTTTTGCTGGATTCACTTTAATGCCATGTATGTGTGGAATTGCGCGCTACCTTATACCTTCACATATGCGTTCTGCGATTAAACTGTCAGTGTCGAAATGCACATCGCATATGACATATAGAAACCTCAGTTGTGCTCTCTTTCCACCAGCCTACCAATGACATGTGTTTTGCTAAAATTATCAGTAGTATTAAAAAGGATTGAAACAGTGCGTTAGTTTCTATTCTGCAGCAGATATGTAGCGCCTTGCGAGCAAGTCAAGCAGACCACTTCGGTTTAAGTGAGAGGCCAAAAGTAGTACTTAGCCGCCCCTGCCGAAACAAATTTTCTGAGCCCACATTTAATCCAAGATGCTAAAGTCTGATGGACCCTCCATTCCGTGTTAAAAATCTTGCGGTTTTTTAAACTGGAACGATCTAACTGTCTGCATCAGCAGTGATTCAGATGGTCATGATAATGCGAATTCGGAAGCTCAATGTCAGCTGTGGCATGATTTTGGCTGCACGCTTGGTGAGTGACTAGTCGGATGCTCGTGTGATCGACGCAAACAAGAACCACCTACTGACAAATGTCGTCGTATCAGAAGTAGCAGAGGTTAAAATCGGTTTCATTTAATAACATATTGTTATGTGTAAATAAAGACGTGTGTGCCAGCTTTTATAAATATCTACATATATATGATGATGAAAGGGCGTTCACCAATCGTTTTTACGGAACAAACTCTCCCCATTGTGCCTTGGGGCCTCATCCCGAGCCTAATCAGCAGCCGCACAGCGGCGCATGATATAGGCAGAAGAGCATTACTGACAAAGACAAGGGAGACTGGAATGCCGATAATACTATTCTACCTACATGATCCGCCGCTGTGTGACTGTTGGTTGGGATTAAGGGACAGCCCTGTGGCACATCACGATGAGTGCGTTCCGCAAAAGCTATCGGTGAGCGTCCCTTTACCATTATGTATTCTTGATCGCAACCAACAGGACAACAAGCTACTGGCTCAATGGTTAGAAGCGTTGAACTTCTAACCAACAGGTAACGGGATCGAGCCTTTTGTGCTGCACACTTCGGATTTGGGTATGACCGGCTAACGACAGCAATTAGGCCAGAAATGGTCATCTCAGTCCCCCTTGTTATCTCTGCTAGAGATAGTCATTTCAGTCTCCCTTTCCTTTGTCCGTAATGCTGTCATATATATGAAAACAGGAGAGATTCCCCGGAAAAACACACTTTTCTCCAAAGAACCTCTCCCTTTTTATTACATCGTCTGGGCATGCATACCACTTCTGCTCTATATGTATATAGCAGAGCGGATACGACAGAGTCTGGGGGGTAGATTGATACAGCACTGTTTCGGGCTTGTTTGCCTTCATTCAGCCAATCATAACCCTGACCACCAGCTGGGACCGGAATCACAAACATGCGCACAGACGCACCTGGCGCAGTTAGTCCCCGACTGGGGTCTACCAGATGGGTCATAAGCACTTCATCGAACCGAAGTTCATCAGTGCCTCACCACCTGCCATCCACTCTGCTATCATAGCTTGGCCAACTTCGGCCTGGTAGGTGGTTGCCTGTTCGTGACCCCTATCGCCCATACGAAGCTTGTTTGCTTCGGAAAGCCAATGGATCGGTGTGCGCCAAGTCCTGAGTGAATATATGTATATATATATATATATATGTTGCATTTCTCATTCAATATTTTGTTCACCCCGATAGTAACTAGCTTCCCCAAACAGCTGATGTACTTGTAGTAAATATGACCTGCTTTAGCTGACTGAAGTAACCCGATTGTCTCGTTCGTCTTTGCACATACAACCTCAGTCCTCGGTAGGTCACTAGCATTTGAGCCCTTTAGTATCACAGATAGCCTTTAAACTGTATTCTAGGAGATTGGTGTTGGAAAGGCTTGAGTTAGAGTTAGGTCAGGTGCATAGAGACTAGCGCTAGTGCTGGGGTAGAAAATGGGCCTTGTCAAGAGGCAGTCAATTGCAATCTAGCTTGGGGCCACCTATAGTAAAGTTGATTTCTTTATTCCTGTCTCCAACCGAATTTTAACTTGAATAACAGTTAAATGGGTTTACTGACCTGTTGGACATACAATAGATACTGTAGGCTGCCATTATTCCGTAGAATTACATAAACGAGTGAATCTTTATAAGTTTCAATTTTATCTTCTAGTGCGCCATGAAAAATACGTGAAATCGTGTACCATAGAAATGCCGAAAGGTCTTTTCGCCCTTCTGTCACGTATGCTGCAACTGTCTAGAATGATTTATTTGTAGCGCATCTCTAAGAAAACTATTGGCAAAACTGCAGTACGAACAAGCTCAATCGTAGTATATGTGCCACATCAAACATTGAGAGAACCTGCAGTTTGACAGCACTCTGTTATCATACATTTTCGCATCTAAATTAACTCCAATGGCGGTGCTCTGGGCTACGGAACAAGTGTAAAGTAAATAACGGCTCAAATTTTAATGCTATACTGCATACGGGCTAACGGACCTCTAACCCGCCGGTTCAAATAAACCCGAGGATGACTGATGTGCGGGCGAAACAAAGGCTTTTTGCAGACAGATTGGTTAAGTAGTTGTCTGAGTGACTTTTAATTCTGGGCAGCAAAATGCTTCTGTGTTTATACTGCCATTTCCGTGAAAATCAGCGGATATCCTCAAGAACGTAAAGTGAACATTCGAGGACGTCAATGAGGCCCCGGCACCTTATTCGGCGTTTTCACACGGAATTGTCAACTAGCTCTTGAAATGTTAACCGAAATTCTGAAGTGCCTTTTCAACTCAAGGTTATAACAGTTACATAGGGCGGGGTACAGTGAGTGAAACAAAAATCGATAAAAGGTAGGTTTTAAATTACAGGCTGGGCAATAGCGGAAGGGCGCCGAAAGTTGTATGTGGTTAGTCAACCTTTGACCACGGTAAGCGCGGAGCCTGAATAAGGTTCTTTTGGGCGCATAGGGTCGGTTTTCGTAACCTTATGGCGGCCGCTTCTGCTGTTGCTAACAGACGCTGGCCCAGTAGCTTAGGGTATTTTGAGGGGACCTTGTAAATCACACCAAATGCTTCAGTGGGGTCCACACGATGCCCTGAGTCCACTGCATGCGCAAGGATAGCGCTGTCTATTCGCCTAGTTTCATCCTTTGCCAGCCTTTCCAAAAGAATAAGCGAGCACCTTCTTTTGGAAAAGGGTGGCAAAGGATGAAACTAGGCGAATAGACAGCGCTATCCATGCGCATGCAGTGGACTCAGGGCATCGTGTGGACCCCACTGAAGCATTTCGTGTGATTTACAAGGTCCCCTCAAAATACCCTAAGCTACTGGGCCAGCGTCTGTTAGCAACAGCAGAAGCGGCCGCCATAAGGTTACGAAAACCGACCCTATGCGCCCAATAGAACCTTATTCAGGCTCCGCGCTTACCGTGGTCAAAGGTTGACTAACCACATACAACTTTCGGCGCCCTTCCGCTATTGCCCAGCCTGTAATTTAAAACCTAACTTTTATCGATTTTTGTTTCACTCACTGTATCCCGCCCTATGTAACTGTATTGGCCTGATGAGAATTTACCGAAAGGAACGTTCACTCGCCACTGTCTCTTCTGAAAATAGTGATGGGGATTTTCATAACTTCAAGGATTTTACTTGGGTGGGACCGCAATAGTAACCACCATGCAGCATAATCCCATAATATGTCAGTTAATACGGGATGTCGGCTTTGTAAAGGACTCGTTTGCGGCCACCTGCAAAAACTACACTAAAACAAACTGACAACTAATGAAGTTTGGATTTTTCCCACTGATTTTCAATGCCCTTATATATTCAAATATATTCATGCAAAATGCATGAAAAGTCTGCATTCTTTAACTTATTTGGTAGAAAAGTACGTCTCGTTCAAAGTTTGTACTTGAAGGAAGGTATATTTTTATTTTTAAAAGTTTCTCATTATGAGACCTTGAAGACCCTGAAATGCCATTTCGTAAAAGATGGTGTCTCTGCATTTAGTAATGCTGGTTGCAAAGTTTACAATACAGCGCGAATCCACTAATAATACGGCGTAGAAATACATGCTTTTCCGTACACAGAAAACAACCGACTTGTTGTTTGGAAACCCTGAATGTAAGTGCAAAATCAGGTCGGGTTCATAATTATTTGGCAATTAAAAAAGTTTCTTAAAACCGAATTATGCTATTTCTTTAAAATAGAAAATTTGAAAAAGACTTAATTTTCTATGAACTATATTAAGAAATTAAAATTTATATGCAGTGTTATGCAATATATTTGAATATATAGGGACACTGAAAATCAATCGGGAAAATCTATACTGTATAATTAATAATTTTTCCATAGAGTATAGTTGTTGTAGATGATCAAAATAGAGTTCGTTTAAAAGTCGACTTCCGTAGTAACTGAAATCTGTTAAGACTACGATGCACAGTAATTACCATTGTAGCCCTACTTGCGTAGCCTCTTTGCGCCAAAAACGCATTTCAGGATTTCGGCTAACATTTCATGAGTTAGCACATCTGTTACATGGCAGATGTCTGTCAACATCCCGATAACGCGCTGGCTTTCTTATTTATTTTCTAATTCTGAAGTCCGCGTCTCGTCCATTCCATGCCACAGGAGTTGCCGTCCAGCAGCTCTACATTTTTTTCAACTTGGATTTAACTTTGTTGATTTGCAGTTAAATCTTCTGAATTAGTTTAAGTGGCAGTAAAAAACCCTTTGTGTATTTCATTTTGTTGTTCAAGAGTGACATTGTAGCAGTTTGTTTAGAATGTAGTCAATGCGTATGTAACAACAGCCACACCTTTTGTAAATTCGAATGTTCAAATGGCGCTCCAATAATCTGATAGAATTTGCGAGATTAATTTCGCCGATAAATACTTTAATGGTTTGTAGCAAGCGAAAGGCAGAGCATTTTAAAGGCACCCACAATTTCAGAAATAACTTAACTGTTATTTATTTTGGCTGATTTAAAAACTGTAGCCCTGAATAAAGTTTAGTAGACAAATGTGACTGCGTTGTTTCAATAATCAGAGATAAGTCAGTGCAAAACATTTGGGGGATGTGTGGTTGGCTTATTTGAAACGAATAGAATACTCATAGGTAACGGTCTGATACATTTGGCGCGAGGCTGTAAAGCCCCCCTCCCACCATGAAATTCGCGGTTTGGATAGCGATGTTACGGGTAGTGACTGCGCCGGTTCGTCCACGAAATGGATCTAAAATTATTTTTGATTTAAACTATTTGCAATGTTCAGATGACCAGTTGGCACGCATACGGTTACCTTTGATGAATTCTCATCAGGTCATTGCACTTGTGTGGGAACGGGGTAAAGGCAAAAAACATGTCAGTAATAAGAGACATAGATTGTAGTTTGTCTTAAAACACAGGTGGGGTGTGGGAATGTGGGGAGCTGGCGGCAGGGGGTTACAGCAGTCAACGCCAGGGACGGGGTGAGATCAGAAGGGCGCAGAGAGTTGAAGCGTTATTCGACCTTCAACCTCAGTGAGTGCGGAGTCTGAACATGCTTATTCTGTGAGCGCATGTCTAGTTTTTGGTGACCTGATGGCGGCGGCTCCTGTTGTTGCTAATAGGCCCCGGCCCGGTAGCTTACTGTAGCTCGAGGGGACCTTATAAAACATGCAAAAAGCTTCGCTGGAGTCCACACGATTTTGGAAAGCAATATGCACGAGAACGACGCTGTTTACGCTCCTAGTTTGGCTTTTTCCCAGCCATGCTGGGCGGTGTTCTTGTATTCTTTTTTTATAGACGCCGACTCATGTGACCAATATAGCCTTCTCATAGGAGCACGTAAAGTAGTAGATGCGCACTGATGTGGTCTGAGTTGACAACCCATCCTTACATTCTCCGCGTAAAATAGAATTTGTAGAGAATAGTGTTGGAACCCTCGTCGCTGGGAAGGTTTATGAGGCAGCTTGACCAAGGAGTCTGCCTAGGAGTTCACTCGCGCAGTCTCCTTGAAAAAAGACTCTAAGGTACAGCATTTTGTTTCCAGCAGTCTGTGTTGTGGGTTTTTCTGGTTGCTCGGAAATAGTCTTTGCGATAAACTTGTCAGGATACCCGTTTTCGCAAAGCAAGTTCTGGATTGTTTTAAACTCTCTCTCTTCATTTCATCTGTTTAACGGATGTTTTTAGCCCTCTGCGCCAAACGCCGGACTAGATTTCGGTTTTGTTGATAGAGTACGAAACTGCCAAATTTTGCGTATGTTCCAGGTCAGGTTTTCTTTTAGGAGACGCTAGCATTAGGCCTCCGGTTTGGAAGGACATGTATGGAAGGAATCGTAGATTTGGTTACGGAGGTTCTCGATCTGATATTTTAATCACGACCGATTAATTTTTCGGCGAGGCATGCAAGATTTTTGTTCAAGTGATAATAATTCAATCCATGCTTTATAAAATCTCAAATTAAAATGGTTTCGTTCGTACCAACCTGAATTTTTTGACAATCATGATTGTGATTTCATTTAAGATACACTTTTAAGAAGCCCAAACGCTTTGCCTCTCCACGTCTTATTCCTGTGGACTGCGTACAGATGCCGAATTCTTGTTCTTATAAGTCTTCAGGATGTCAAGGACTGCTGCGCATTGACAAACGTCACGCTCAAGTTCTTCTATATTTATGAAAGTACTTTCTATTTGATTGTCAATGTATCTTTTCCGGATTTTGGCTGTAATATTTGTATGACAATGCCGCAGCTCTCTCCAGTAGTGGATTGGATATTCATTTCGTTCAATGCGGTCTCCGACAAACCTGGTCAATTCTTTCGGCCGCGAAAAATCAGGTGTTCAAACGTAGGTATCCATCAAGTGCCCTTAACACTGCGGGATCTTTGGACGGTTCTAGACTGGCGCATGCCCGCCAACCTGTCTTCAGAAAACTGCCATGGAAAAACTTGCAATGTATTGCAAAGAAATGCTGAGGTGCTGTAAAATAAAACAATCCAAATGACCTTATCTTCTGATTTGGGACGATGGTTGAAACGTTTTTGTGGTGACTAATGTTTGGAAGATATTTGCGCAGCGTAGGTATTCTTACGGATTAATATGTCAAGGATAATTTTTGTGGCGTAAAGTACTTCTGCTCGGCGAACCGAGCCGATAGAGTATTTCGTGACGTGATCAGCGGCGATTGTCCTCCTTTATTAAAACTATCTGATTAAATAGATTTGGCAATTTGCTTACTCTTGCGTTGATTTACATCCCATAAACCTGTCAACCTTTTTGAAAAAAGCATATTTTACGCTTTTTCGATGGAACATGTTGCGTTATAAATCTGCCAGTAAATTTCCGTTGTATTGGTGAAGTTCACCTTCAGAGTATTCTTTGCAAATACATTTAATAGTTTCTTTTGTTCTAGATAAATTCGAGGGAGAAAATGAAAATACTTCATCAATAAACGCGAGTGAAATGACGAAGCAACTGATGGATGGGGGTCTGCTGTTGAGATTCCGTTTCAGATATGAGACAAAAATAATCTTGTTTTTTAACCAGTTTATTTAAATTTGAAGGATCAATTTTGCCAAACATCAGACTATGGTTAACGAAGTGTTCCCACACAAGTGGTTATTCTCGATTCATGCCAAAATTTAACCCTTAACAAAGTTGATTATGGCTGTTGATTGATTTCTTTTTTTGCCTTATTCAGAAAAGTCCCCCATCTTTAGAATGGGGGTTAGGGGTGACTTCTTACAGCAGTCGACGCTCTCTGGTCTACTAGCAGTTTTGTCGTAACTGCAGGCAACAAAGAGTACTTGGTTTGCCCACCCGACCATAACAGTCCTAAAGTGACATAAAGATTTTCGTTAAATTAGTTTTATTTGCCACTTAAATCCAATATTATCTGCCATAGATTCAACAGCGCATAAATGGATGCCTTCGTCAAATTTTTTCTCCTGCCCTGCTCATGCAAGTAAAAAACGTGAAGAAAAGGTTGAGTTTGAAACTGCCCCTGAGTATTCTGCCGAGTCTAGGGATGGAAATGTCCAGAAAACTGAGATTAGCAGATGTCCTTGCAGGTTCCTCATGTAACGGCAGAATACCGGCCAGACACGTCTATAGACCTCGAGCTGGTATCAGTGTTTTCAATTATGGTTTATCATGCAAATTTTGCATACAGTAGTTTGTAAACCGAAATTAAGGAATGCGTTTTCGTGTCGAAAAAACTAATTAATTAGGGGCTGCAAAACATATCATCATACAACGTAATTCAATAATAATTCAGTTTGCTCGGGATTCCAGCTTTCGAAAGAAATTATTTTCGGCTGAATGCAAAAACCACACTCTGCAAAAATGGCAGATTATTTGGGTTTCATCTTAATGTATTTTCAGTGCCTTTAAAAATTCAATTTTATTTTATGTAAAATATGCGTAACAATACTTATTCTTTTGTTCATTGGGTAGAAAATTACTTCTTCTTCCGATTTTATACTCAAAGAATAGGTATAATTCGGTTTTTGAAAACCCTTTGAATTTCTGAATAATTCTGACTCCGACCCGCCGTTACATTTGCAATCAGGGTTTCCAAGCTATAAGCCGTATATTTTCTGCCTGTGGAAGATCATACAGTTCTCTACGGTATTTAGAAGAGACCATGTGGGGTTCATAAAATTTAGACGAGGGTTTTAGCCATATTGCTAACTTTACAAGCAACATCGGCAAATGGAGAGAAATGGCGTTTTATGACCGACCATTTCGCGATACTAGTCCTGTTGGATCGTTTTGCTTGGTCTTATGCATGAAGATGTTTTCGGAACTCAGCGCAGGCAATGAACCTATCGCCGCACCATCTGTGGTGGGCGATTGCTGGAAGCTGAACATATGGTGTGCACCGCGTTCTCGCTGTTAGGCCACCTGGCATTTTTTACCCTGAGTAACGCCATATAAGTAGTTTATTGTTCTTACTATGGATACGTTAGAAAACAGGGATGATACATCTACCCATCGCACTCTCCACCCGCAAAAGTTAATACTCTTTGTGGCAACGGCAAACGCAAAGGCATTTTCGAAATTTTGAGAGTACAAACTACCTTGTAGCGGAACAATTTATACTATCCAATTTGCGATCGCATGATAGGACGAATTTTTTATATCCGGAATTGGACCCAGGCGCAGTCCATCCTTGGGATTTTCGGAAGACCATACATTCAGGTTATCGCCGGTCTTCTTTCCTCTATCTGTTTAATTTTCTCGGAGAAAGGATCTCCATAGAGGCTTTTGAGGGCTTTCGTCAACAGACCCTCGATGACCCGATACGACCCCTGACTCTCATGGATTTCGGGAAGATAATCTGATCCGACAGGTTTTCCGCTCGTTTTCATCGCAATTTTTATTTTCATTATCCGGGTCCGATAACGGGTCGCTTAAGGCATTTTTGCAAACCCAGATTTCCCAATGTTATTTATTTTGAAAAACTGCTACGTTTTACGTAGGATAGATTTTTCAGTAAATGATCGTGAATAGACGCGTTAGGGCTATTGAAATGACCATCAGTCATATAGGCGACGTGGATCTCGGGTTGCTAATGATGCTAAACATTCATCAGCATGTCAGCCAAATATGAGACTGAGTGAGGCGGGAGCGGGTACGCGGCCTCGCGTAACTGCAATGGTCACTGCAATCGCCTTTATTGTCCCATTGTCCGCGACGCGCGGCATCATCACGTCGTGCGGTTGACGCATAAATGTGTTGAAGCAGAAGAAGAAGACACGATCGCCGGGACAAGAGTTTTATTAGCCTGACGTTTCGGATTCCTGCTCGAATCCATCATCAGAGACAAAAGCAGATAAGGGTGGTTCATGCATATGCGGCTGCAGTATTTATAGGATGCAAGATAGGACGGCAAGAAACGTCTGGAGTCGTTTATCGGATCTGGTACAGTTGCGTAAAAAGCAACTACGTCGGAGAAACCGGAAGACAACTCCAAACGCGAATAGCCGAACACACTGCAGCGGTGCGGAGAAATGACGTTAGCTCTCAAGTTGCGGATAATTCAACGAGTTCCGGCCACACATTCAATTTTGACGAGGCTGGAATTCGCGTAAGATGTGACAACCTCGTGAGCCGGGAGCTGCTTGAGTCATGGTTTACTGACCCTCAGTCTATTAACAAATACAATGATCTTCCCATTCAATACTCCGTGCCTGGGCGGAGTAATTAGCCACACGGAGAGCGCACATGTGAACAATTTTCCCAACGCCAGGGTAGATGCATCAGATGGTCGAGCAATCAGCATACGAACATCCAACGCAGGTGATGAAATTGCAGCAATTAACGACGCGAATGTCGGCCATCACGCCACGTGAAACGATCCCAGATGAAGGGGAGGGAGCCGTGAATATTCATAGGTATGCGGTAGCATGGCTACTGCATCCTATAAATACTGTAGCCGCATATTCATGAATCACCCTTATCTGCTTCTGCCTCTGATGATGGACTCGAGCAGGAATCCGAAACGTCAGGCTAATAAAGCTCTTGTCCGGCAATCGTGTCTTCTTCTTCTTATGCTTCAAGACTGCTTCGCGGAACTTGACTCTTCGCTTCTATTGGCATAAATGTGTGTGAATCATTCGTGGAAGCCGAATTTCTGCAGGAGTTTTCAGAGTCCACCGTCTAGTCCGCAAACTTCATGTAGACTTGGGTCTGCATTCTTTGGCACTTTTTGCGACTGGCTAGCTGCGATGCTCATCTCGGGGATTTCACGGTATCGCCGGAAGCTACGCTTGCTTCTTTGGGGAAGCCCGTGTTCCAGATAGTGGTCGAGATGATTGAGAATGATGCAAGCGAAAAACCCCCTCGGTAACTTTATGAGACGCGATTCCCTTGCGATTATCAGATTTATTTGTTCCTTTTACATTTGTAGAGATGGAATATAGTCGCGCCTTTCAAGTCCTGGATAAATTGTCCGCGGCTTTACATCGCCTTAGGCAGCATTGTAAGCTTTCCACCAACTGGGACTGCCATGATTGCAGACCGCGTCCGATCACAATGTTTTCTACAAGGACAGTCGGTGTACGGCTCTGAGAGGAAAGGCATGATAATATGTATGTTTTTCGATTCCAGTTGAGGTAGCCGCCTGTGTTGGAGATCATAGATGGGCGGTCTAGAACCATTCTGAAGTGCTCAGCCGCGAGCTTCGGAATCTGTGATTCCTCCATTAGGTGCGTTGTTTCTCCGGAAATGAACATCGGCGCGCTTCCTTCGATGCGGCTTCTGTACATTGTCTAGAGGGAGACGATGATATTTTTCGTTTCGTTGCGGTTGGTGAACTTTAGGATTTGAACGAACTTGCAGCTATTTTAGGCTTCCTACGTCATGTGTACACTATGCAGCGACATCCTAAGAGGGCGACTTTGTTTACGAATGTAGCAAAGTGAGTGCTTGTTTTGCACAATCTATTCTTCTCCGGGAAGCAGACTGTAAATTTGTTTTCATCTTTTCAACCAAATCAACATTGTGCTGGCAACTTGGGTGACATAGAAAACCCAGAGCGATGGAGTAGGTGATGGTCTGCGTCCCCGGGTTGGCGCTGGAATAAAGAGGCTGCAATTATTCAAAAACTTGAACTTGCTGAAATCAAAACAGTGAGCATGCGAATTCAACAGGAAATCAGTCGCTCTACTTGGTTGTCACTTACAATGTCGTCTCCTGCTAGGTTGCATTCGGAGTGGCCGATCTTAGGAAATGTTGGCGGAAATACTGAAATGAATTTTTTATCAGGAAGGACGAACCGTATGGGGTTGTAACATTAATTATCATGCGACATAATTTTATAATATTTCTATCTCCGCAGGAAGGCCGCCTTTAAGCGGACTTCTTTTCGACCTTTTGAAGAAACCACACTCGGTAAAATGCAACTATGTATGTAGCGTGCATTTTTTCATTGATTTTCGATGGTCTTGCAAATGTAAGTATATTTTGCAGAAACCACGAGCAAAAAATATGTTTCCTGTCAGTCATTTGATAGAACACCGTGTCATCTTCATGTTTCATACTTGGAGAAGGAGTATAATTTAGATTTAAGTTAGTTTTTAACTATAAGAGTTTTTGATATTGTGCAATGTCTATTCATACAGCATCGCATCTGTCCGTTTACCACTATTCTTCATTAAATGTACGACATAGTACGAATTTATTGCAAATTTTTACGGTCTCAATATGGTATTTTTCTAAAGGCATAGAAGAATATGCGATTTTTCCTATGCAGAACGCATGCATCTAGTAGAACGAGATCCCTAGGCGCTGATGCAAGGAATCATCAAACTCCAAGTTACTAAGGAATTAGAAAACATTTTTAGAACTGACAAAGTATCTTCATTTTATGAGAAAATTTGCTAGAGTAGCTAGATTAAATCATGAAATGTCAACCGAAGTTCCGAAATCCGCTTTTGTTTCGGAAAATTTACTAAGTAGGGTTTTAAAACTGGTAAGCCTGCAATATAATCCTATAATATTTCAGTCACCTCCTGATGCCGACTATCGAAAAAATTTCCTTTCGGCTGCAAATTTCGTTTGAAATTTTATGAGTCAACCCACCTACTGTACAAACGAACGCTAAAAAAAGCAAATTCCACAGTTTTGTAGAGTTCATCCGTAGTTAAATACGAATATTGGAATCTTTTATAGACTCTTCATTGCTCCCCTCCCAGCTATCTAGGGAAGGCCTTGTGGTTTGGCGTGGAACTGATCGTTTGAATACATTATTCGCCTATGCTACTTAGCGATATTTTGATGGCGACTACTGTGTTCACGCTCATCAATGAAAATGAAGAATTGCGTTTAGCCCCAAAATTGGTATTCTAGAGAGGCGCTTCTCCACCCATTTTAAGCTCTGATGTTTGTAGGTCATTATTCAAATTTCCCTTATTTGAAACGAAAAGCACAGGTAGGAGTTTGTATTCGGTATTATCTAATATCATCAATCTCAGAACGTGTCTATACGCGTGCATAGAATGAAGTATAAACTTAATCCTCAACTAATATATGGAATAAACCGTCTAAAAAGCGTCTAACTAAACGCAGGTTTGTGCGATATTTATAACGATAACTTAATAATTGAGTTTGCTTACTATGTAAATATTGTAGTTCTTGAAGCAAGGTAATTCAAAGCGTCTGTTTTCAGAATATCCAAACAACTACCTCTAGGCTTTATGCAAGGACCGAGTACTTCGGTCGTCATATGTTTTATATTTCGCAGCATGAATAATTTATGACTGAGAGAATGCCTAAAAAATTTGATACATAGCAAAACCCGATCACAACATGCGTATTAGTTCACAAGACTAACTGTTCGGTAACGTTTAAAATAATAACGACTTAAAACAGGGCATTTAAGAAGAAACAATTTACCAATATCCGATGTGCCTATCTTCGGTCGTCATGTAAATCTGAATCCCAGACCTGCGTTAGAAGTTTCGGAGTTTCTAGCTTTCATATTTGGGACCAAAAAGCCAAAGTTAGTTAGTTGACGCGGTTAGAACCTGTGAGCCCATTTGTTCGCATCTGCTTCAGCCAGAGGTTAAGTTTCATGCGCAACTCCCAAAGGCAAATTACACAACAACGTTGTACGTGCGGATAACGCCTGACAGAAGCTAAACTGGACAGAGGTGACCTCGACCTGATCATTTTTTCCTAGATTTTGAGGTCACACGACCATATCCCATCAAAAGGGACAAGTGCTTAGCTGTAATAATAGTTCCAACATTGTACACAAATCCTCCGCATTAAAGCTAACGATGTGCCCGCCAGTTCTGTTGTAAGCGATAGAAATTATTGGCCATTTATCAAGAGCATCTCCCTCCTGGTGTTTGTCATGAGCCTAATGCTGATTACTGTTAGTGGACCCAGCCTTTCCATGTTTTTGGTCTCCCGATAGCTGTATGAACCATTGCACATGAAGCCGAAAACTGCATCGCGACACCATCAACGGTTAAATTTGCATGTCGAGAGGCCACGATCACCTGGTCCTTCGCCTTGCACACCGCAAATAAAGGGCCAAATATGATGCGTATAACTGCTTCTGCCTAAATTCTGTTTACTCATCATCAGACGTAAACCGGTTCGAATTTTGGTCAACACATTAAATCCCTCCACCTAGTGTGATGATTATCTACCGTTGTAGATGAATCCAGAATGATATTGACATTTCAATTTTTAGAAGACGATTTGACAAGCGTACGTTATTTTCGATAAATTCCCCTCAAGCCAGTGCGATTATATGGGAGCGGGATACAGTCAAATATGTCAGTGATCAGAAAATATATAAAAGTCAATCTTTACACATAGGCCAGGAGAGAGCGGAAGGGCGCAGAGCGTGGCAGCGTTAGTCGACCTTCGACCATGATGGGTACGGAGCCTGAACGAGTTTTTGCCGTTTGCATAGGTTCGGCTTTGGTAAAATGATTGCGGTCCCTTCTGCTGTTGCTAATAGGCGCTAGCTCAGTAGTTTAGGGTAGCTCGAGGTGGCCTTACAAATCAGGTAAAAGGTTTCGCCGGGATCCGCATGATGCCCTAAATCAAATGCATGCGCGATAATGGCGCTGCCTATACTCCTAGATTCAGCCCTGCGGGGAGGTGTTCTTTTATTATTTGGAAAGATGCCGACTCGTACGACAACTATGAGTTGCTCAATGGAACAAGTGTAGAAATGGACGCATAGTGGGGTGGTCTATGCTGGCTACATTCCTATCGCCATCTGTGAATTTCTAGAAAATCGACAGAGCTGTTCACTATACAAGGAGCATTTTAAGACCTCGATCAGAGGCTAAACTAAATGTCTTTTTCAGCTGGAGCGAAATACGTCTCAGTTGGTGCAAGATGTCGATGTTAATTATCCTGAAAATTTCTATAAAATGGGATTTTAAAATGCACATTTGTGAGGTAGTCTCGTTTGGCAAAATCTGCATTCGCCAATTTTTTCGTAAAGCTGTTTCAGATATTTTCATAACTACTGGCATACGAATATACATTGTTTTGTGTACTAGTCTGCAAATTCACAGATCCCACTATGTTAATGTAAGCGTAGTCAGCCCGTAGTCACAGTAGTATAACTATAGATTAGCTGTGGAATGTCTGAATTAAATAAAATAATCAGTAAGGTATTTATTTTTTTGATAAAAGGCAGATGTCCACAGGAAATGATTTCTTCACCTCTAGGAGCAACATTTTCCTCTGTAAGGTCGTTCTGAAAACCATCTGCATACACCGCTATCTCGTCATTAACGTAAAAAATCGTTCAAATCATAAAAATACTATAGTTAACAAGTTTTGTATTCGACAAAGATATAGTAATAAAGGTTTAACACAAATGACTGATCTGGCATCTACGATAAGACTGGAAGTCTACCATGAATGAAGTGAATAAATACATTGGAGGTACTTATTTAGATGAAGAAACCAAATCAAAACCAGCAAGACTCCGATCTCCTTAAAGGTGAGGAGTGGGGAACCGAAATATAACACCGCGAGAAGACCATTCACAGGATGGAAATCTGAAAATTCAAAATCAAAGTGTTGGAGACTTTTGCAACAGTTTTAGAGTCCACAGTTTAAAGCCAGCATACAAAGTTAAACTTATCCCTTTTGCGCATCAGGATTTACTTATTACGTTATTTTTGATTATTAAAGGGCAAGAAAATGTAAAAAGCTTAGACGCCATAAATTTTAAGCCAAGAATTAACCAGAAGATTCATGACCTCGACCAGAAATATTTCTTCTCGTTACTTTTTTCACCCTCAGGAAAGCAAAAATGACAACTGAAACGTTTTCGATTCTATTAATTACCAGTTTATTTTATTTAACGGGAACGTGCGACTGTTCATTAAGCACATGATGAGTAAACATTATAGGTTCAAATGACTGAATTCAGGGGAAGAGCATAACAGCCAATATGATTAATACCAGAAGTTAGTTACTTAAGAGTTTGAATGAAAAGAGAAAACAGGTGCAAGCGTTATTTTGGGAGACGGCTTTTCCATTGAGAGCAACCGACAGTCAACTAACTAGCTCAAGCAAATAAACTGATGGGAAGCTTTCAGCAAAGATGCCTGATCAAAATGCTAAATAAAGTCGCCAAAAGCGCAAAAGACATCGTGTGGTTTTAGTTATGTTGTTGTGCAAGGTCATCTTCCAGTGAGCAAAATGCAAAATAGGCATCGTACTTATCTACTTGTCTAAAAGCAACTTTAAAAATAATTATTACTGGGGAATATCACCATATCAAATTTTATCGGAAATTTCGGTCTGTTATTTTCTGATCCTTTGGGTATGCTGATAGCCATAGACCATTGTATTAGTGCAGAAACCCTCGAAGTGCCTTTTGTTGTCTGCATAACTGGTCATGCGTAAAAGACTCCTGTCTAGCAATCTATTCACTTTAGTACAGTGAGTGACCGATCTCATGAAATGAAAGCTGAAATCCCGAAATGCGTTTTCGATTAGGAAGGATTGCTTAGGCGCGAATGTAAGACTGCGTATCTTGCGGCATAATCTTATACCACTTCGGAATTGGCAGGATTTCAAGTTTTCAATACACTGCTCTTTAATCACCTGTAAAGGCATTACTTGGTAAAAAAGTGACTACTTAAGTTGCAGGCATTTTTTTCATTGATTTTTGATGGCCTTGCAAATTCAAATACATCTTATGGAAACCATAAGCAAAAATATGCTTTATTTAAATAAATTAATAGAGCATCAAGTCTGCGTTATATTTTATACTCAAGGAAGGAGGATAATAAGGTTTTAAAAAAGTTTTCGATTTGCCAAACAATTTTAAGCTAGATCATTTGTTGCATAAGCGCTTAGTGATTTCAGTCTAGAAGGGGCATGCGTTCCGCGCAGATAAACTCACATATTTTTATATGCTATTAAAAAGATATCATACAGAGCCCATGAAATTTTGCAATGGATGCAGACTATGTTGTACATTTCATAAGGAGCTGTGGTAAACGGCCACGTAAGACGCCATGTGAATGAACATTGCGCGGCATTCAAAAATCTCATAATTGGAAACATTTTTAAAACTTACTTATACTCCTTCCTTGAGTAGAAAATGAAAACAAGTGATTCTCTATTAAATGACTGAAAGAAACATACATTTGTTTTTGCTTTCTATAAGACATATTTGAATTTTCAAGGCAATTTGAAAATCAGCGGGGAAAATGCACGCCAAACAAATAGTCATTTTTCACCAAGGACAGCTTTTACAGGAAATCAAATAACAGTGTATTCAAAAGCTGACATTTTGCCAATTCCGAAATGTTATAAGATTATTCCGTAAGATAATAAGTCTTACAACCGTGCGCAAACAATTCTTTCTAATCGAAAACGCATCTCCGAATTTCAGCCAACATTTCTTGAGATCGATCACCCACTGTAGTTGTTGTTTGGAAGGTTTGTCTGTTTTTGATCTGGCGCAGCATTGCAAGGAGAAGGTAGAAAAGACTGTTTAAGTTAAAACGGAATTTTAGTCGGTTTTAAGCAGTTCATTCAGTCGTCTTATTATACACCTGAAGGTCATAACAGACTAAACGAGGCAGTAATCGTGCGGTTTGTCAAACCCTTTGCAGTCGCCTCGTTTTTCTGCATTTCCCTAATAGTAAGAATGTGTGTTTTCAAAAGGTCAGAACAAATTGAATTTCGCCATATTAGCGAAAGAGATTTGCACTTGTCCCAGGAGAGGCCTGACTCACGCAGAACTATGAAGTGTTTACAAATGCGCTAGAAACTTCTTTGTTAACCGTCCAGAGGCAACAGCTTTTTTTCCTTTCAGGTAGCCTTAATTCCTAAAGAAGAAACAAAAAACAACTTCCCATTTTGTAGGTGCGTAAATAAGTGTCTTACTTTCCTCCTCAGTTGTGGCTTATGCTGACGAAAAATGAACTTCTGCTTCTGCTGTAGACGGGCAGTTTGTTGTTTTGTTGAAAGAAAAGTTAACAAGCCCACCAGATTACTGCAATTGTATGCACTCTCCACTGCGCGGGCCCTTAAAAGTTCGAACTAGACACTCTTGCTAGATGATGAGTGACTGCGTTTGTAACCGACGAGTTGGGCTACCTGTTCAGTCTCCAAGGATTGAGTAGGACAGTCTTACGCATGTTCACATGGGTTCTTCTCCACATTTAAAGATTACTGACTCGTGGGCTAGTCCTCAGTCAACCAGAGCCAACAGTTTGTCTGGTGCATATATCTATCCAAATTGTACAGATGCCTTGTCTGTCCACCTGTGCAACAAGATTAACACGAAGCTCAAAACTCTCATCATTGTTCATCCTATGTCATTTTAAATGTATGCGCGAATGTTCAAGCCGGAGGATGATTTTCTTTAAGCCTTGGTCTGCCGACAAGTCTTCCGTGAAACCCCTAATTCCGAATTTCTGCAGGCAGGAGTGTTTGCTACAGAGGAAACCGTGACTGTACATGTGCTTCAGATGTGCCCATCGTCTTCTAAATGGTTAGTTTTTTAATTATCAGGGTGGACAATGAGTCAGTGTGTACACACCAGTCTGCATCCTACTGTGTCCACCGCCGTCGACAGAGCAATGTAAGGTCGTCGTCCTTGAACGTGAGGTCAGGCGGTCAGTCGGCTGTTTTAGGTGGAAGTGCCTTCTTGAAGCAGCTGTCCGTGTTTCGTTTTCGACACCTTCCAAGTTATTTGTAAGTTACGGGCAAATAATTTCTCCGTGACCTTTATTCCACAGGATTTAGACAGCGCCAATTCCAGCGGAGAGGCGTCAGACTGCGAAGGGTAGGGCCGTGATTTGCCTTCACAGTGGGACGCTTCTTTTTGATGGAGAGGTCCTCTGATATTTAACAGTTTTTACGTTCGCACCTAACTTTTGACATCTCCAGCAGAGCTGACCTTACGCAGAACTCTACATTTGGGGCAGAATGTAGGATGGAATGGTAAATGAAATGGAACAGTTTTGCAGTATCACCGGGTCTTTTAACATATACCCTGATTATCCCGGCCCTTTTAAGCGGCCAATATAAGCATGTCTGGCTTAGCAGTCTTTCTTAACTAGTTTACACTTATTATCTTAATGCTGCCGAAAATCAATGGCGAACAGATCTGGGTCCATATGTTACCGACAGGATAAGACATGATAAGCCATACGGTCCTTCCGACGTCTTCAAAAATTGATATATATGGCGTCAGATTGGTGTCGCGGATATGACGCAAACTTTCCCAGTCTGCGTTAAGTCAGCGATCTCATTAAATGCTAGCCCTGTTCGATGAGAAGGTATCACTTAGTTTGGGTTGTAATATAGATTCCCACGCGGCATAATGCTATGTCAAACTAGTCAGGATGTTGGCTTCTGAATGCCGTTATTCTAGACCTGTAAAAATGTATTTGGAAAAAAGACTACTTAACTGGCCCGTATTTTCACGTATAATTCTCGTCTCTCTCACAAATTCAAATATATTTTATGGAAAACATGCGCAAAAATATACTTTCTTTTAACCAATTGGTAGCAAATTATGTTCTTTCACATTTTATACCCTGGGAAAGGATGACTTTATGTTTTGAAAAAGTTTTCCATGTCTTGAGTAAGCTTAAGTCAAACCATTCGTTGCATCACCGTTTAACGACTTCAATCTACAAGATGTATAGTTTTTGCATAGGGAAAAATCATATATTCGTTTATGCCTTTAATAAATACCTTGTGGACTTTATGAAATTAAGCGACAGATGCGTACTTTGTCGTATTCTTCATATGAAACATTAATCAACTGACAGATATGGCGTTGTATGATGAGACGCTGTACGGTCTTAAAAATCGCGTTATGGGATACCTTAAAACAACCTTTATTTAAGCAAAACATTTGAAGTTTACGTGGTTTGTTATCAAAGGAGTTAATGAACACACATTTTTTGCTTGGTTTTGACAAAATGTATTTGAATTTGATAAAGCCATCAAAAGGCAATGCAACAAATCCATTCTATATGAATTTCCAATTTTTCACCAAAAGCGATTTCTACAGAAGGTCAAAAAGGTGCGCGCAAAGCCAACAACCTGGCGGATTTGACATTCTATGGGATTGGGCCGCCTGATAATAAATATAACAATGCCACCCAAGTACTTTTTCTTGGTTGAAAACCCATTTCAGAATTTCGACTATTATTTTATGAGATTGACCGGTGACTGACGTCGAACGCAGAGTAACCAGCTGGCCGACACCCTGTTCTTTACTCGTTCTTTGTGCACAACAGAAATCCAAGGCAACTTCTGCACAGAAATAAAGCGGAAAAATTTCGACTTTGACAAGGAAATACACCACATGCTAGTGGCTTTCTTTAAGACTGTAAACATTCATTCGTCTAGTTCCCTGCAACCGTAAAGTCTTCCTAGGTGTCCGTTCTGTTTGCATTTGAAACGAAAGTCTGTCGCCGGTTTTATGGCGCATCGAAAAAGTATGATAAAATTGCAGTCAATTCCGCCTAAAACAAAGAAGTAAACTCCAGACATCAGCCCAGCGACTATTTCTGAATGTTAAGACAGATGAACTCATGTTCCGTAGACTACATCTTTTTCTTAATTACAAGCATTGTTTCCACTTCATCTGCTTCAAGACTGCATGCCAGTCAGTAAAAAATCAAATATGTACAAATTCCTTTCATCATGAAGAAGCTAGCTGTAACGACCCTAACAAGACCCTAACTAAGACATTTGCAGAAATCCAGAAGATTGGCTTAAATGGACATTTCAGCCTATTAATTCGGGCATTAACTACTTCCTAGTTTTAGCACTCCGTAAAACCGGTGAGTGGTGGTTCGTTAAACTTGCATGCGGAGTGAAAAATTATGTGTAAAGAGGTGAGGAAGGACGCTACAGTCACTTTTATTTGAGTTAAAATATACATTAATCCAACCACTATGAACAAAAACTTTTTTAAAAAATTCTTTACGCGACTGAAAAGCTCTTAAACTAATTCTTGTCAAATAACAATGTGACCATTTTTGCTGAAATCATGATCGCCCTGCTTACCTACTGGCAGTCTTTCTAGCTTGGCTTGCATGATTTCTGGGGGAACCAATAACATCCTGCTTGCATAGCGCTCCACAAGCAGCCTACTTCCGTTTAGTAAAGTCACGCATGAGGAAAATCGGGGAGAAGTCGTTTAGCTTTCAGTAAAGGAAAAATCTTCCTTAATAGAAAGTTTTACGCAAAGACCTTTCTAAAAAATGGCCTCCCAACCGCCAAAGGACAGTCCTGGACGCTGCTCTACGCAAGCGCTTGCATCAAAAAAGATCCACATTGCTATTTTACTAGGGTTATTTTAGACGCCATTTAATTATTTAAATATTTTTTTCGAATTTTCATCTAAATTGACTGGAAAAATATATACTTTAATTGGGCATAACTTAGAACGTCTACACCTTTATCCACCTCGTTATCTGTAATTTTTTTATGTTACATGAAGTTTTAGGCAAAATCACTCGTTGCTTAGAGGGACCAGCTGATCTTACGCTGGAAGAAGATGCCTTGCATTGCTCTATCGACGGTGGTAGATACAATAATATGCAGCCTGTCATCTAACCACTAACTCACTGTCCATTCCGGCGGTTAGAAATCTGGCCATTTCAAAGATGATAGAAACACGATAATAACTGGTGTGATTAAACGCACGCCACGCCAGAACAGACGCACCGCTCAAAGTCTGGAAGTTTACACCAACTTTGAGAGCCGTGCAATACAGCACACTTTCTTGAATCACTTTTTGGAAGCAAAAGAGCCTAAGCACAGAAACGTTTGATAGGGACTTACGGTCCTATGCTAGTCTTCTCTCCCACTTTCAATAGAAATCCCTTCTTTCAATTCGTCTAATGATTGCCATATTTACGTCCCCTCAACATAATCTGGCTAATTCTACAGGTGGCGGTATTTCTTGGAGAAGGTAGAAGTTCGTAAGCAGGCAGTAAGCAATAACTGTCTTTGCTTTAACCCAGTCATTTTGACAAAAGTACGTCATGTAAGCAAATTATGGACGTCTATATTTAAGCAGGCCAGAGATCCATTCTGCAAGAAACTGCATCCCAACCTCATCTTCATTCAGATCTGCCAGGGGTAAACGACTGACAGTGTTGTGCCGCCAAAGTCGCATTTAAAGTTGGCGTCACAAGAGGGGGGGGGGTGGTAATTTCAGACACGCGTAAAAATCGCTTTGCTGAACCCCTGATTTTGTAGAAGTGTTGTCAGGCGACGGCCTAAATGAACGACACTATTTTAAAAGCAGTTATTGCGGCGAATGTTGTAGATAGCATCTGGCTGTCCGTGTGGGCCAAAGTTATTTTTAAACAGAGCTAATGACGTTGTTTACAATCGAGTTTGGCGCAACTCGCTCTGTTTTTCCCGCCATGCTTTGATGTCGCGAGTTCGACTCAGGTCTCACCTTCTCCATTTCGCTCTTTAAGATGATCGTCGGTATGGGCGAAACATATAAATAGCACTTGCAACACCCGGGTTCACCTGTTAATCTCTCGCCGTTTGCTGATGTATCCGGTTTCTTTCCCGAAATCGACTATTAACAGACCGCTGTCAGTCTGCGTGTTCATTGAACAGCCGTAAAATATCCTTCGCACCTTTTCTTCATACGCGCCAGGAAAAAAGCACGTTAAATGCTAACCGGAATTCTGGTAAGCGTTCTCGATTAGGAAGGATGGCTCTCGTTTAGTTGAAATCATTATTATCCAAAAAAGCGTATGTGACGTATCACTCTACACGTCGGAAATCTGGGAACTTTGTCAGCATTGGCAAACCATGGCCCTCGCAGCCTGATACGTGCTGCCAGTTCTCCGATGGACGTTTACCTGCCAGTAGATGCGCTTGCGCTCTCGGTGGGTATATAGGTGGGTTTAATCAGAAGCGGAGTATGTGAATAGAGGGGCGAGGGAGAGAGGCGATGGTATGTGGCAGTGGGTGTTAGGTAAAGCCGTGTCACAAGGGGAAAGGGGAACGTGGTCGCGGAGGCATGCACGCAGTTAATTGAGCTTTGGTCACGGTAGACGGGGGGTCGTGCAAGAGGTTCTTCTGTGCGCACAGGACCAGCTTCCGTAGCCTAATGGCAGGCGCTTCTCCAGTTGCTAAAAAGCACTGACCCAGTCGCTTAAGGTATAGGTGGGACCTTGTAAATCACACGGAAGGTTTTGTTGGGGTCAACACGATGCCCAGAATGAACTCATGTGTGCGAGAATGGAGCTGTGTATGCTTTTGAAGGGCGACGGCTCAGGCTGAATGAAGGGCCAGTTGTCGCCCTTCTAGGTCAAAAGTCCTGAAATTGTGTACTATGCCAGTATCAGCAAACCATGGTCCTCGCAGCCCGGTATGCGCTGGCAGTTCCCTGAAACCTGTTTTACTGCCGGTGGATACGCTTACGTTCCCGCTGGGTATACAGGTTGTGGGAATGGCTGCCCAGTCATTCTTGTTCTTTTGACACCTGTAGGGATGTTTATGTTGTTGGTGAAGAATACTGGTCATGTGTATGTTGTGGACCAGGGGATGCGGTGGAACGCTTAGATGGGGGTCTGACCACGACGGCCACATGCGCCCTCCCTGCCCCCGGTCTTCCTGACTCTCTCTTGACACCGGGTCTAGATGGGGAGTGGTGATGAGAGAGTATCGTAGATACTGCGCTTGTCTACTGTTACCACAAACTAATTCCCGCGCAAGTCACCGTGCCTGCTGCAATTTGGTGCGGAGCACACAGCGGATATCGTCGGCAACAACGGTCATACTGTCATGTAACGTATCTCATGAAAGATGCTGGAATTAACAAAAGATTGCTGATCACTACCAAACCCGCACAAAAGATTTATAAATAATAAGCCACTTTAAGCGGATTGAATCATGGTCTAGACGTACGATTTTTCGGAAGAACGGAAAATTCCAAAGATGCGAAAAACCGTTGTAGCTGGGTAAAATTAAGTTGTTAATGTGCAGAAAGTATGTTCCTGGTAACAAATGAGTAATGAAAACAACATAAATATACTAGTGTTCAAAAAAGTCCTTTAGTGAAGTTTATGCTCAAATATTATCCATGAAAAGTTATAACATTAAGTATGAAGTTAGTCAACAGCACAGATTTCAACATGCTTTCATAATAAGTTGCCGTGTTTTTTTCGATTTTGCCATGCTGAGTTACGTTGATTAATTCTATGATAAACTGGCCCTTAACAAAGATCTGTAAGTTGTTATTTCGTTTACTGATGTCTGCGCATGTAACTTCTTTAGAAACAAATCCAAATTAAAAATCGGGACGATTGATCGGCTTTTCCTATTCCCTAAAAATCAGTGAGGCCTTTCCACCGCAGATAAAAGAATTCCACTCTACCTTTATATGGGAACCACTTTTGCTGTATTTATTTCCTTTTAGCCCCGTTCTAAGACTGAATTTGGGCAAAAACGTAGTCGCATAAATAATAAGATTTTATGAAAACTTATATTCCTCTGCGTGTTCCATCTTGACATTACGCATTATCAAAAATACATCGTACAGTATTTTTACACTGCATACCTAAACCTAGCATAGACACTTTTTGGGTGGTATTTTACTCAACGAATAATCAAGTTTTCCCAAGAGAAGGGAATATCGGAAAATCTAAACCAAAGTTGTCGGCTAACCGTATAAGTTCTTTTTAGGACATGAAATCATGCAGCTTTGCAACTCAGACCTTTTAAGACTGGTAAAACATCAGGTTTTTCACAAACCACCCTGCTTCATCTGATGTACATGGATGTAAATCCACTTTGCGCGTGAATGCGCAAACAAAATCTACGAAGCTTACTAGCATAGGAAACCGTCATTATATAAGGTAATGTAGATTTCCGCCCAAATATCTTGACCGACAAAATTATTTACAACCATATCGGACATGCAAAAAGGGCAATTTCCGAAATGGGCTAGGCGAGAAAATAAAGTGTGCAGCATTTTACTTGCCCAAAAATCATCGTCTTATTTTTTATCACCACGTTTCTGGATAAGGGTGGTATTCTGTAGCTCCACGCTATTTAATCCTCACCAAATCGTCAGCTCTCCAATGCACTTCTTTACAGCCGCCTAAAAAAATAAACACTCAGAAAAAAGGTGGCCACCAAGACGACAGGAATAGTTCCAATCGATTTTTGGATAGCCTTATAAATTCAGACATATTTTGTAGAAAATATGCATGCAAATGCCCAACGTGCATTAATTTTACGGAAACCAGCATCTTAGAATCGCATATTAAAAAGCGTTTCCAAATTCTCGAACAACTTTGAACGCCATCGGCGGAGTCGCCTGCGTTTGGGATCTTTAAATTACAAGCCATCCCATTTCTGTGTAGAAAATCCCACATAATTATATGAACTTAGAAAGATACTATATGTGGTTAACGGAATTTTGCAGTGGACGCGTACTATGTTGCATACTTTATAAGGAGCATTGGTAAATGGATATATACAATGACACTAGAATGGATATTTCAGAATATATCAAGGTCTAATGTTTGAACCTGTTTAACCTAGACATACTCCATCCTTGGGCATACGAATTAAAAAGAGCGTGTTTGCCTTCCAAATGAGTAGATATTTTTGGAGTGTTTTCGATAAGACTTATTTAAATTAGTGAGACCACCAAAATTAATTTCAAAAACTTACACAATTTATCTGGTCGCCTTTTAATGCGTGTGGCATTTCCAGGTGGTTGGAAGAAAGTTAATTCAGGAGTTGCCGTTCTGGCGTGATTAAACTATCATAGCAGGGGTCTGAAACATTTGCTATGCTTCTTTATTTGCCGATAAATGCCAGATTTTCAAATATTGTTTTCAGACAATGCGAACCAAACTACACGCATTTAAGTATTTCATGGACCTAATAGACGCGCGTGTTTTTGATTCCCTCAAAACACACTGCATTTGGCTTGAGGACTAGTATGACCAAATGGTGCCATTCAGTTAGGTAAAGGGTACGTAACTGCCTATACAATGTTCGCAACAAAATAAACTTTGAATGCTTACTGTCCCCAGCATGCGATAAAAAGCACGCATCTTGATGAACAAATTGGAACGTACTTAATCGAGGACGATTTCCTAACGCTACTATGCGTGGCCAAAACTCCAAAGTGTGTTTTCGATTAGGAAAGATTACTTAGGTATTCTGGTAATCTTGCAGCATAATCTACAAGATTTCAAACTCGGCAGGATGTCGACTTTTGAATGGATGTCTTTTGGACCTTCGGTAGATGCCGTACTCGGTAAAGTATGATTGCTTAAGTAGTGTGCGTTTTTTTGCATTTCTTTTCGATGGTCTGGAAAATGTAAATGTATTTTATAGAAGATATGCAGAAAAACCTTTTACTCGTTGGATAGAAAATCACTTCGTCTTTATATTGCGCATTTAAAGAAGACACATAATTAGGTTTTAAAAGTTTTTTTTTTGTGAGATTTATAAAGACCGTGCAATTTTCCCACACAGCATCGTACCTGTCCGTAAACCAGTGCTCATTATGAAATGTACAACAGAGTCTGCATTTATTGCAGAATTTTATGGACTCGATATGATAACTTTTTAAAGGCATGAAAGAATATATGGTTCCGCATACACGGAATTCATGCACTTTACAGACTGAAATCAATGAGCATTAAGGCAGCGGCTGATCAGACCCCAAATGATTCGGGAATTAAAGAACTTTTTAAAATCTAATTATGCTCCTTCTTCAAGTATACAACAAAATTAAGACGTAATTCTCTATCAAAAGAGTAAAAGAAAGAATATTTGGAGCATGTCGTCTAAAAAATATAGGTGCATTTTAAGACCATCAAAAATCAGTGCGAAAGTGTATGCTACTTTATTAAATACGGTCTCTACAGGAGGTCGAAAAGGAATGCATTCAAAATTCGACATCCTACCGAGTCTGAAATGTTATAGGAGTATACTGAAAAGTAATCAGTATTACAACTACATCTAAGTAATCCTTTCTAATCGAAAACGCATTTCAGAATTTCGGTCAACATTTCATCAGATCGTTCACGTACTGTACAATTTGGTTCAAATCCACTGTCAAATTTTATGAACGCCATATGGTCTCCTCTATATACCTTAGAGAGATGTATGGTTTTCCGTACGCGAGAGATATATGGCTTGTATTTTGGAAACCCTAAATGTAAGTGTAACAGCAGGTCGGGTTCAAAATTATTCGGGAATAAAAAAGTCTTCGAAACCCAAATTATACCTTTCCTTTGAGTGCGAAATCCGAAGAAGACAATTTCCCCCCGAATGAGCGGAAGAACGAGTATTTTTATGCATGTCCCCCATGAAATATAATTGAATTTTTTAGGGCACCGACAATTAATGGGAGAAATTCATGCCACGTTAGTGGTCGTTTTTTACAAAGAAAGATGTTGTTTCGAAAGCCGGCATCCTGTGGTAACAGAATTATTATAGAATTATTCTGCCAGATAATTAGTTTCCTTATTTAATTAAGCTTTTCGAAATGAAAACGCATTTCAGGATTTCATTTGACATTTTATGATTTAACCCACCTACTCTAAGTCAGTAATTCACTTTCAATAACTCATAATCAGATTTGAAAGGAACTAACGGACGACGTCTTGCATCATTATCATGACACTAGTAATCCAATGGGCTTGGTGAACGCTTTTCTGACGAACGCACAAACACCGAGTTGCCGCTGAAAGTCAGAGGCAGCGCATTCTGCCGACGGCAACGCCGACATCTGCGTGAATAGTGAACAGGGTCCTACGGGGTGTCACACGCGCACACATGACAGTTCGACTGTCGTGTCCTCTGATGTCTATCGTGTGCTCCACAGCAGGTCGAGCAGGCATGCTGTCTAGCACGCTATTTTTTTATAGTGATCGTTGGTTTGCGGTGTATATACCGCACTCACTTCTCCATCTGGACCTAGTGTTGAAATGGCACGACTAAGTATGCACCTTGGCGTTCCACCCCACGTAGCCCTGGTCCAATCAGAAAATGACCAGGATTTTAACCAACAACATTATTGCATAGAACTTCATCCAAATCGTTAAAAATGCCCGGGCCCTATGCAAATAGTAGCTATTGTTGGTGTGGGAACGCTGGTAGCATGCTCGGAACTGCTTGTGCTCGAGATGGCGAAACGTCTGAACAGTGGTGGTCGCCTTAAGTTTGCCCCATTTATGCCTCACGGAAGTGCGCACCGCAGACTGCATGCAATAGAGGGCGCACTAGCGATAAACCATGTGCTTTTTGGTTAATCAGAGTTTATAATTGTAAAGAGCTACTTTCAGTGCGTGAGCGATTTCATGAAATGTTGGCCGAAATTCTGAAATGCGTTTTTGATTAGGAAGGATTATTTAGGTTGGGTTGTGATGTTGATTAGCATGCGACATGATCCTATGACACTTCGGGTTCGCCAGGATGTCAGCTATTGAACGCATTTCTTTTTGACCTCCTACGGAAATCACACCCAGAAGGAAAGACTACTAAAGTAGCATGCATTTCTCGTATCGATTTTCCGTGGCTTTATAAACTTAAATATATTGTATAGAAAACATACACAAAAAAGGAATTATTTTGCCAGTTTAGTAGAAATTTACATTTTATGCTCTAAAAAAGGTTGTAAACGACACAGTCCTCATCCATTGCAAAGATTTATGAAATTTACATGATATCTTTTTAAAAGCAATCAGAAGCATATAATTTCTCTCATGCGGAAAGTTTGCTCCTTGCAGGCTGAAATCGATAGGCACTAATGCAGCGACTAATCTGACTCAAAATTATACGGGAATACGAAAACTTTTTCCAAACCCAAAATTACTCTTTCTTTTCTAAAAATATAAATAGAATGGGAATTTCTACTGAACTTGCGAACGAAAACATATTTGGTGCATACATGTCTATAAAATGTATTTGAATTTATAAGACCATCGAAAATCAATGCGAAAAACGCACCCGAATTAAGTGGTCATGTCTTTACTAAGTACGGTTTCTGCAGGAGGTCGAAAGAAATGCTGGCATCCTGGCAAATCTGTGTCTCCATAGGATCCTGTTCAATACTAATCAATCCTACAAGCCCACCTAGGCAATCCTTCATAATCGAAAACGAATCTCAGAATTTTAGCCAACATTTATTGAGGTTGGTCATTAACTGTGTGCTCGCCAATTCGTCTTCCGATTATTGCTATGAACAGTAGTTAAAATTTTTCTCCTATGCTTCACAGGATTCAGACGACAACGTGTGGGGATCTCGCTTACTGTCTAGTTTGTCTAAGTAAATGTGCTTGACACTTCGACCGTTTCGGCATTGGTTTGTGTTTGCCGTTGTCCGTTTCTCTTGCCATATGGCAAGTCGATGACGACCGAACGCGTAACTCTGGTCGTGCAGATTGTATATTTATCAATGCACGTTGCAGTGTGCCACGGCAAATAACCCAGTGCCAAGGCAACTAAACTTCACGCAGGCGCGTACGCATTTGTGCACATTAACGCTTAGTACGTGCAGTTAGCACATAGTTCCAAGGCCCATACGTCATCTGCGCCGATCATTCAGACTTTGCGTTTACTGTGGCCCAAAAGCACTCGCATCGATGCCCACGCAGATTCTGGATTTGAACGCGCGATGTTGTCCCCTGTCCATTTTCCCTCTCGTGATCTCACAGTGCCATCCACCGTCCTCTCCTTGCGTTCACACCCAGAGATCGCTGGTGACACATCTTATGTTCCAGACACTCCTCCATTCTACATCTCTAATGCATCTTTAATGCGCTAATTGACCATTCCAGTGGCCTTTAATGTAGAGGCGAAAGTTCGAGTTTCAGGTACACAATTAAGTAAGGCAGAAGATTGATCAAACTCCAGAACAGTCTGTTTTTGTTGTGAGGCTTCGAACTCCTGCAGAAGTCTGTCGCCAATCGAGCGTCAATCTAGTCTCTCTGACAATGAACTCCTGCACGGGTGCGAAGTTTCAGAACGGTAAACCGACTGTTGTGATGCTTGACTGGCCTCCTTCTTTGCTTAAACTGCCCGATTTTCGAAAATGCCCCTGTCGAAGGGCGAGTTACCGTAAATGTTCATTCGAAGAGTAACTCCAATTTTTTGTTAATCCAAGACGGGCCCCACACACAGGTGACGTCAAGAGATAGAGCTGAAACGTAAATAACTTGGAACAATAAAATACGAGGTAAGGAAATCAAAGATATACATATTTATCGCTTTTTTAAAAAAAAACTTAAAGGACTGCAAAATGCCAACCCGTGGTCGAAACGTTAGCTTAAATTGGCGAACACTAACCTCTTGAATACTCGACAGTAACACGCGCACCCAGAAACTCACGTGTCATACACGTTGCAGAGCATTAAGTTCCAGGAGGAGCACATATTCCCGTGTGGCAACACTAACCCCAACTCTGGCCTTAACTCTACCTTAATTACACGGATAATCTTGACACTAACCCTGCATTAATCCTAATATCGACCTTACTTATAACTCTAATTCTTTTCATATTGGCCCAACTGTGAAAAACCCGGCGCCCCGGTGGGATTTGAGCCCACGCAGTAAGGGGAAGGCTTTAGTACAGCCAACGCTCTAACCACTTGAGCTACGAGGCCCCGCCGCACAACGCGAGTTTAATCATATTTGGGTCAAGTTACCCGCCCAACGTACTGCAACGTCTGGAATCCACCAAATCTGACAGAGTAAGTTGACTGCCCAAGCAGGATTTCTTTTAGAATGTGGCGCAAGGCCAACTACCTTACTTACAGGACATATACACTGTTCTGTCAACCGCCACATCCATTTTCCTCCCCCTTATCTATTTTTACGGACATTCTTGACGGGGGCAGTCACGGCGAGGGACAATCGGGGCCGCCAATTATCACCGCGGTCGACGAAGAAGGGCGGGATTCAGGTCACGGTGACATGCGGGCCGGATGCAGCCACACAGGCGGCATTGGTGGGCCAGGCAGTAAACAAAGTGCGCCATAAAAGGAAAGCTGTGTGCTGGACTGCTCAGTCTCTGAAGATGGGTAGAAGAAACGACTACCCGAAACGTCAGGCCTCAAGCACACCTCTCCCGGTGAACGCCTCCACTTCTTTTGATACGTCACCCGGGAATCGCATTTTCACTACTATTGATATACACTTATTTCAAGGAATGGCAATTTAGACCCATGTTCACCGAGGGAATAGAATATTTTTTCCAAACGATGTAAAAAGCAGATCAGGCAATGGTATGGTTTATGGCCGGGTTTAATAACTGCGAGGAGCATTTTTGTTGTTTAAAATGGTTGAACATCTAGGAACTTTGCGGTTTCACAAACTGTGGTCGTCTATACGTCCACCAATTGAAAGAGGACACTATTTTTTCATTTGAGGATAGTAGTAAACGAATCCAATGCCCCGCTACAAATGTGGTTAAGAAGGCATTTTACTCCGATGACTACCTGAAAGCATGTTGACCACTTTTAAGCAACAGCTAGTGTACGATCTTTTTATTTCCTTCTCTGGCACGCACAAATAAGTATTGCTAGTTATTTTCTTTTGACAAAATTTCATTCCGGAGTAAGTGACTCTGATTGTAAAACATATCCTTGCCTAAGAATTAGTAGTAAGCAGACGCGGACAGGAATTGTCTTCACTGCTGAAAAGTCAGAAAAGCAAATCGCGCGTCAACCACGTTTTAAGTCGCAGATTTACAATACGACTATAATTAATGACCGATCTCGTGAAATTTTGGGTGGAATTCTCAAATGCGTTTTCGATTAGAAAGGACTGATCAGGCGACGGTTGAAATATTAGTTAATTTGCGGTATAATCCTTCAATATTGCGGGCTTGGCATGATATGAACTTTTGAATATGCTGCTTTTCAATCTCCTATGGATACCGTACTCGGTAAAAAGTAACCACTTATGTAGCGTGCATTTGCTTTGTTGCTTTTCTATGGCCTCGCAAATTCAAACACATTTTATAGAGACCACGAAAAATATATTCTTTTTCCAGTCTTTTGTTAAGAAATCAGGTCATTTTTGTATTTGATACTCGAAGCAAAAGGATAATTAGGTTTTAAAAAGTTTATTATTATGAGATTTTTTAAGACCACGGAATGTCCATTCGTATAGCATCTTTCCTGTCTTTTTGCCACTGCTCCGCATGAAATATACAACATAGTTCGTTTGCATTGCAATATTTTGTGCACTATATATGGTGTCTTTTTAAAGGCATTGAGGGATATGTGATTTTCTGTACGCGGAGTGCTTGCATCTTGTAGACTGAAATCACATTGCGCTAATGCAACGACGAATAAGATTCCAAATTATCCGGGCATTAGAAAACATTTTAAGGCCTAATTGTACTCTCTCTTTGCGTATCGGATATAGAGATGACGTGGTTCTCTATCACATGACTGAAAGGAAGACTACTTTGTTCGTGCTTTCATAAAATATATTTAAATGTGCAAGGCCATAGAAATTCGATAGGACACATGCACATGTCATGGAATATAAAGACGCCTTTAGAAGGTTCTTCATCTCATTCCACAGACGTCTGCGTGTATCTCTTCCAGTTTCCATGGATACACATGTGATCTCAAATGGGCACGCATTTACGTTAAATCGCTGGTAATTATTATTCGCTGATCAGTCGTGCTTGAAAATTGCTGTCCATTAGTGCTGTTCCGAGTTTGAAAATTCTAATTATCCAGATGGCCTGCGGTTTGATTGACAGGAAAAGGAGCGAACCAGACAATCCACCCATTAGTTATGCGTACAGAAAGTTCCGCTTTTTGAAAAAAACGCTGGAAATGCCTAAAAATTCGGAAGGCTAATGTGACGCAACTCTTTTCTTTTTACGGAAAATGACACCTGTCAGAAACGACTGACAATCTCTAAGACTATATTAGACTTACCATGTTGGTTAGTCCCCATTCTTAATACCATAAACTACACGTCGAAGAGCGCATCTGAGCAAAGCTCATGGTACAGTGTGTGTATATGTCGGGTGAAGTTTTCTGTAAGCGTCTGCTATGCCAGGATCAGCAAACCATGACCTCCGCAGCCTGATATGCGCTGACAGTTCCCCGACACCTGGTTCGCTGCCGATAGATGCACTTGTGCTCTCGCTGGGTTTGCAAGTGATGGGCATGGCTACCCAGTCATCCTCGTCCTTCTGACCCCTGCTGGGGTGTTACTGTTGTTGTTGAAAAATCCTGGTCAAGTTTATATTGTGAACCAGTGGGTGTGATGGCACGCCTAGGTGCGGGTCCGGTAGTGCCAGCCACCTGAACCCTCCCGGGCTTTCTTGACTCTGTCTTGACACAGGCTCCAGGTGTAGAGTGGGTAAGAGAGAGTGTGGTAGATGCGGAGCAAGTCTGCCACCACCATAAACTAATCCTTGCGCAAGTCACCCTGCCTGCCGCACCTTGGTGTGTATCACATAGTTCTCTTCGTCGGAATCGGCGGTCGAACTGTCGCGTGTTTGCCTTAAAGTGTTATAATTCGCGAAACAAGCAACCAGCAGATGATTGAAACGTACTTTCTGCTATTAGCAAATACACGTTTTTTAACGGCGCAACTTCTGTTATTGTAAATGCATTTAACACAGTGCAGCCAGTCGCATCTAGCGGTCTGAGACCTCAGGCACTTTGAATATTTCGTAACGTGATTAAGCTAATTTCTCAGCTAACTGGTGGGCAAATACATCGAATTGCACCAAAAGGGTTCTCCAAACAGTTATCATAACAAGACACGCAAATTTGAACTAAACCTGGTGGTGCGGGAACATAAAATCGGTTTATGACGACAAAACTTAACTACGGAAGGTAGTTCTAAATATACCTTGTCGTCGAGTATATGGGCAAAACTAAAATAACCACTCTAAGAAAAAAATCCTGATTTGATCCTAATCAAACGCACAAATTGAACGCGTGTGGACAAGGAACGTGTTTTTAGTATGCTTGTTTTACGCTGTGTCGCCTCCCTGTTTGGTAAAGCGGCCCTAATCGCCAAAATGTGGCCGTCCAAGTGACTACAATAGACTTGAGGAAGATGAGATAACAGAAATAAATGAGATGTTATGTTAGTCATCTTTTACTTTTACGGATACGGTTGACTGAGAAGTAAGCAGAGTGCTCTACAGTACCTGTGCTAACTCATGAAATGTCCCGAATTAACACAAGTTAACGCCTTTAACGCAAAATCGGTAAACACTACGGCTCCCAAAGTCTGATAGCGGAAAATAAACGATGTGCCAAAGAAATAAAGCAAAGTTTGGTTAAGAAAATATTATTTACTGAGATAAAAATAAATAATTTTCGCAAAAGTCACATTTTCGAGAAACGCCTATATTACAACCAAGTTAATAAAGGCTACGTATGAGGACGTATAAAGGAGGTGGGCGCATAAAAGGTCAAAAATAATTAAGGACAGAAACAGATACAAAAAATTAGTACTTTGTAGATTGTCCATTCGAATTAATAACAGCAGAAAGTCTGTCCGACATAGACATGACAAGGTTATCTATGGTGGATTGTAAAATGTAATTATTGAGTATGAAATCCAATTTTTCCTGCATTGAAAGAGTCTTCTTAGCTTTGTGCCAATTTCTTTTGACTATTCCAAAAAGATTTTCGATTGGATTAAGGTCGGGACTGTTGGCCGGGATGAAAATGGATTGGAGGCCAATTGCGGAGAGCGTGGTTGTTGTCTAAAATGTTAGATTATGTTTGCAAGCGGCATCAAATTCGTACCTCTTTAGAGCGGTGGACAGGTGCATTGTCCTGCAAAATTACAGTATGTGGAGATGGTTGTGCAGGTCGGTGCTCAGACAAGAATGATTGGGCTCAGTACGCAGCCTCTCCCTTCCAGTTTAATTGTGAGCAGAGGGATCTGTAAGGAAGGTCTTTTGAATTCCGAGAAAACATTGTTTCCCGCACCGACCTCCAGTAAAGTTTCCCCTCGAATACAGATGGGGGTTGACTAAACGCCACCTGAGAATCTTAAGGTATTCCCAGTTTGAAAATTCGACTGGTAAATATGAGACTCCATTGGGCTTATTTGAGATTGCTTGCGGACTGTTAGTAGTGTGCAGAAGCTGATTACAGTTCAAAAATGCGGCAAAACCGGCGTAGCAGTGTTATAAGGATCGCCAGACACCTCCGTCATCAACGCCATCGATCTCATTCACGACTTCATGCCTTGCCGACTATCGTTTCTCCTTTTTGTTGATGGCAGACGATAAGCTGTCAGAAGACTGGTTTTTAAACTGACCCCGACTGACAGTTAGGGGTATCGTTAACCACAACTGCCAGTTGGTTACTTGGATTCCCTTGTCTAACTCGACTTCCCTAGTGACTGCAGCACTTCATCATTATAATACAGCTGAACGAGAAACGCCCGTCCTGTTATGGATGACCTTGCCCACTGTAGATTCAGAGCCTTTGACAGATATGCCTGCTCGCACTCGTTGACATTTGCAGGGGAAAACAACAGACGGCATGATGACGTACTGGGAAGTGTACAGGGCAAGCGTTTTGACATCGAAAGACCAGACCAAGACATGTGATATATTCTAAAGACGTCATAGCTAGAAGGGCTTCCGGGCTGCCATGCGAGCATCTCCAGTGTCGCAGTGTAATCTCTGTCTACTTTTGCCCTAAGAGGCAAAACATATTTGCATGCAATCTTAAGGAACTGAATGCCGGACATTTTTTATCGCCGGAACGTGCTATGCTGTCCAGTGCATCAGTCTTCATTGCAGTGTTGCATGTTATTTTTGGGAAATGGACTTTCAGCTTTGTGTTCCTCATACACTTCTTGAGTGCAGAGCAGGTCGAGTTTGATTTTGACTGGCACAAAAGGCCTTCTATGTATGCTCGCGCTACAATGACCACTTAAGCAGGCCAATATCCTTTTTTCGGCGGAGAGCTTCTAAAATGATAACTTGTTAGCTTGGTTATACTAGGTTGTGAATGCGGAGATTTGGTGCATGCAGTTTATAGTAATTAGTGGGCTTTTAATGGCCTCCTCATTGCTAAATGCACGGAGATATAAAACATAACACTGACAAAATTGACGTTGATAAGGTATTTGTTTACTCTAGAAGCCTTCATGCATAACCTACTCAGAATACGAAGAGTTTCTTATATACCAAGTAAACTGAAGTTTATAATTTGGTTTAAATCGTTCACTAATAAGAAGTGACGCAAAGCACTTGGAGAGAACTTTATTATATGGGACTTCTTAGACGATATCTAGAGGCTGCACAACCACATCCGACCAACCATTAGATACGCCTGAGCTTAAAAAGACGAATTTCGACGCAATCTATTTTTCTGATGTTTTCCATTTGCAATTTTCGACTAAGTCACATGACCCAGCAATGTCAACATTAACAGAGGTCAGATGATAACAACGTAACTGCACGGATCACTATATCGCCCAGATGATCATTGTAATTACAAAAATTTACCTTTTAGTCCTCTTCGTTCAAATATTCTCAGAATGTATGGAAAGAATATGCTTTATTAATTCAGTGCAGGTTCCGATCTTGTCCAGATGACGACGCATCTCTGTTTGTCCGACTGATTAATTATTCCCCGTCTTTTCTTCTCGGATTTGTGCAAAATACTCAACTGTTCCTTTGCCGCTAGGTTCTGGACACTCTTTACCACTAGAATGAAATATAAGCGCATATGGTTGATTCATGCCCTCGTTGAAAGTTCACATTCGTTTTGAATCAGTTTTAATACTAAAATTTGAAATCGAAGTTTTAACGATATGCGGTTTCTTAGTTTCAAGCCGGATATGCGGCGGATGGAAATCGTTCAAACTACGTAAAAATATACCTCAACATATGGGATACCTTTAATTAAAAAAAGCAACTGGATGCTTTTCCTGCTCTTCAAGTAACCTGTGTCTCCTGACGATATGTCTTTCGTCTGCGAAAAAAACCATCTGGAACACGCAACCATGGGTGTCTTGGGCATGCATGTTGTCTCATGAAAAAAGAAGATGTGAGCAGAATTTTCTTCGGTGGGATGCAAAGTCAATAAACAGGCAGGAGAGTTCATGATACATAAAAAGGATTCATAGAATAAATTGTTTTTTATGTTTCCTGGCAGTTAACGTGCACACCGCTATCTACAGAATATATATAAGTAACCATTTAGGCAGTAAGATTTCGAGCAGGCCAGTAAAGAGGGGAGAGGTAACTAGCCGAATGTCAACACTCACCTTTACTGAATCATGTCCCAAATCTAGCACTGAATTGGTTATTGTCAACTGCCTTGTCCTTATTCCGCTTGTCAGGACTAACGATTTTTGCCCTTTTTGCATTCGTCTTTTTGTCGACTTTGTCGCTCTGATGTTGTTTTCACATTTCGCGCAAGTCTATAACAGACTTACGGACAGACGGATTTAAAGCCATTGCGAAGTGTTTTCTGGAGAATAGGTCCTTTTTAGGTAGATATCACAAACTGCTTGCTTCACTTCACGTTTTGCTGGGCAAAACGCATCACGCGCCTTGCCCTGATTCTCCAGTTTTATGGCTCTTGCTTGCTGCCTTCTTTTCGGAGCATTGACATGTTGTCTGTTTCTATGTTTAGAGATTGCACAGTCCAACAAAGTCGTCCCATATCTAGTCATCTTATTTTATTTCGGCGAGGACAGATCACGTGCACGACGTCTATTGTTTCATATTCTTAACATTTTATCGTTTTTTAAAACAACTATTCGGCAGCGGTGCTTGCTGCCCCGTTTTTGTAACATTGCATACGCTGAAGTTCTCTCTCAGCTGTAGCTTTATTCTTCCTAGGCGATGCACGTATTATCCCGTTTAATTCGCAAGCAGTCTACTTTATTTGACAGTAACGCTAATTTATTTGTTCGCGAGAACTTGATTTGTAATACCTCCCTCGGTGGCGCTATCCTTGCCACGTTAGATGGAGAGAAATGTCATCCATTTTAGAAGACTGGCTGCCATTTTTGTTCGACATCATCGTTGGATAAGATGTTTACCTAGCTATTCAGTAGTGTATACCTTAACCCAGAAGGATTCCCGTCTGGACTGTTTTAGTACTTCTCCGCCATGAAACTTGACGATTTTCCAGATGGCACAGTTTCGTATTAATTAAATGCCAAGATGGAATTTACCGTAAGCCTGTATGTGAAAACGCTTTAACTTACTGAGTTCAGGTTAATTTCATGTGTTTGAGGAGTAACCTCGTTGGGGGAATTAAAATGCATTTGAGCTTCCCGCTTCTCACTTTTTCAGTGGACTTGCGCCTGCTGATGCATTTTATGGTCCACGCTCTGCAGCCTTTCTTTTCGCACGAGCCACTTCAAACAGGGGTGAGATAGACTGGGGCACTGGGCAGAGAGCCAATAGTTTGCGCCCCCCCCCCCTCTCACCTGAGATCGACGCCCTGTAGTCGGCATATCTCGTGCAATGTTGGCCAAAAGTCCGTTTTTTGATTAGAAAGGGTAATTTGGGCTAGAGTTGAATACTGATCATCGTACGTCGCAATCCGCAAATATTTTTGTTGCGCCAGGATTATGACTTTTAGATGGACTTTCTTCTGACCGCCTGAAGAAAATGACTAAAAATGATTACTTTATTAGTGTAAATTCTTCCTACTGATCTTTGATGCCTCATTTTTACAAAAATATTTTGCAAAAGCGGGCAGAAATTATTTCTTCTGCTGCAAAGTTTGTAGGCAATTGTGTCACTATTCGAAATTCCAAAATGCGCTTTTGTTTCGAAGTGATTCACTAAGTTGGATTGTAAAACTGACCATCATGCAGTATAAATCTATAATAATTCAATTACTCCAGGATGTTGGCTTTCGAAAGAACTTTTTCCGGCTGCATACAAAAACCGCATTCCGAAAAAGGTGGCTACGTAAGTCGCATGCATTTTTCCCAGTGAGTATCGATGCCCTTAAAATGTCAATTATATTTCATGAAAAACATGTAAAAATGTTCATTTTTTCTTACTTGGTAGAAATTAGCGTCGTGTTGCCATTTTATACTCGAAGGAGGGGCATAATTTGGTTTTAAAAACTTTTCCGATTCCCGAATTATGTTGGACCCAAACTGCCGTTAGGCTTGCATTCAGGTTTTCCGAACTACGAGCCATAGATTTTCCACGCACGGTGACCCATAAATAGCTCTACGGTATTAAGGGGATAACATATGTGGTTCATAAAAGTAAGCAAGGGATTTGAGCCATATGGCTAACTTTACAAGCCACATTGTTCAATACAGAGACGTTACGTTTTATGAACGACCATCTCACGCTATTAAAAAATCTCATGATAAAAAACTGTTTTTAAACTAAGTTATACCCTTCTTTCGTACATAAAGTTGGAAGAAGACGTAAGTTTCGGCCGCCTTTCTCGGAAAGCGCACTAAAAGTGAGAGCATCTTTCAATTTTTGTAAACACTGCCTAGTTTCCAAAAATCTTGAATTTGATCTGCTGTTGCATTTGCACGTATACTTTACAAAATACTAACTGTATACTCAAGTTAGCATGTAATGAAAATTTTGCACTTCTCGATTCCCATGGGAAAACACGAGTGAGGACTCACAGAATTGTGCAATGAATTCGAAATATATCGTATATTTCACAGGAAAATTAATAGACCAGCAAATGTTTTTCAGTTTGGATGAACGTTGAATTGTCTAAAATTCCCGTTTCTATAAACTCTTTTTAAAAATCCAAACGCGCTCCTTCAGCGGGTGCACAAAAAGGATATTTTACACGTGTTCTCCATAAACAAATGCACGGCTTTTTTATCAAATTGGGATTTTGTGGACGTCGGGAAAGAACCCGTCTCGAACCTCAACATCCCGATGTCATCACAATAAATTTAGATTATGCTATAGGCTAAACAATATTAAAGACATTGTTCAGTAAGTCTTCGTAGTCGAATTTTTGTAACCCTTCTCAGTCGAAAGCGTAGTTTAAAATTTCGGTTGGTTTTTTTGGAACCTGCTTGACTACCGTAGGTTAATGATAATACGTTTCAGCAATCCACTGCCGATGATTTTACTTGGCTAACTACAGACCTTACTGAATGTTTGTGCACCAACCTGTGTTTCAAAGCCTTTGACGGTAAAGAACGCATAACTCTGAGACAAGTAAGCAACCAGCGTGGTCGGGAAATCGGCAAAAAATCGAGGAGCCCTCACATCACCGCCTTACTTAAAGAACAACGCACTTGCCTGTGTATTTTCTTTCTCGTTTTCTTACAATCGACTTGGAAGGTAAGTGGTGGCAAAAAACAATCCTCCCAGCTTCTAAATCAGCACCAACTTAAAAAAAATTTATTGAAGTTAATGGATAGAGTGACCTAGGTCTGAATTATGGCAAGATAAAACGATTACACCCTTTTTCCAGAACAATTAAAGCCGCAGCACACAACTGAATCGCGCACTAACTTGGGGATATAAGCACAGTTTACCTTTTTTCAAGATGTATTTGCTAACTTATCCTCGTGGCCTAACCCAGAGAAACACGTTCGAAGTTCAGCTCCATGGTGGATCCAAACGTCCTAGTCACATGGTGTTCGGCTATTTTGCTTGTCTTTTAATCTGCTCGTTATGAGTGCTTTCTCAGAGGATGGACGTTGTAGAAAGTTACCACCAGGTTTGTCTAAATCCGCCGTTTATGAGGACGCTCTGGCACTTGCTGATAAGTGTGCGCAATTTGCCAGACCGGACTGGAAATCGTCTTTAGCACTGTGATGTAAAGCATTCAGTCAAATTTGGAACGTCAACGGATCTAACCTAATTTCTAGAAGAGATTCTGTTTAGGTCCAGAAACCTTGCAAGTTATCCGCATGGTGCTTACTTTAAGGACCGTATTTTCTGGCATGAGACTAGGAAGATTAAAGTCTCCACGTGTACTCTTGTTAATAATTCTCATTTACTGTCTGCTTCTCAGAGACAGCCTTTTCCCTTTAAAGGCATCGTGCCTACCTTTCCTGTTATTTCGACAGCAAGTCTGCCGTAGGTGGAGAAGTAAACTATTTCTTAGCAGATACGAACATCTTTATAAATGTCGCCCGAACTACGTCTTGACTGAATCGCATTACCGACAAAGACAAGGGAGACTGGAATGGCCATTTCTGGCTTATTAGCCGTCGTCAGCCAGCCATACCCAAGCCCGAAGTGTGGAACACCCGAGCCTCGAACTCGCGACCTGTTGGTTTAGAAGTCAACGCCTCTACCCACCGGGCCACTAGCCCGTTGTCCTGTCGGTTTTTGATCGGGAATATACAATGGTAGGGGACGCTCACCGATCGTTCATACGGACCTCACTCGTTCCGTTGTGTCTTAAGGGCTGTCTCTCGAGCCCAACCAGCAGCCGCACAGCGGCGCATGATATATAGGCAGAATGATATTACCGACAAAGACAAGGGAGACTGGAATGGCCATTTCTGGCTTATTAGCCGTCGTCAGCCAGCCATACCCAAGCCCGAAGTGTGGAACACCCGAGGCTCGAACTCGCGACCTGTTTTTTAGAAGTTCACGTCACTAACCACTGAGCCACGAGCCCGTTGCCCTGTCGGTAATGCCATTCTGCCTATATCATGCTCTGTTGTGCGGCTGCTGGTTGGGCTCGAGAGAGAGTCCATAAGGCACAACGGAACGAGTGAGTTCCGTAAGTACGATCGGTGAGCGCCCCCTACCATTGCATATTCCCGATCGAAAACCGACAGGGCAACGGGCACGTCTCTCAGTGTTTAGAGGCGTGGACTTCTAACAAACAGGTCGCGAGTTCGAGCCTCGGGTGTTCCACACTTCGGGCTTGGGTATGACTGGTTGACGACGGCTAATAAGCCAGAAATGGCCATTCCAGTCTCCCTTGTTTTTGTTGGTAATGCCATTCTGCCTATATCATGCGCCGCCGTGAGGCTGCTGGTTGGGCTCGAGAGAGAGTCCATAAGGCACAACGAAACGAGTGTGTTCCGAAAGAACGATCCGTGAGCACCCCCTAACATTTTGTGCAAAACTGGATTAGACAGTAAGGAAACGTCACGTGTAGGTGTTGGCGACCTAGACATTTTTCATTTTATATTGTTAACACATACTGGGAACGGTCCGCAACTCCCAGAGACAACAGCTATAAATTCAAGTAGTCACTTCGGTCCAGACATTTGAATCACCTTATGAAGACAGGTTTTCAAAGATACACATCGTGCAGGCATTCAAGCCATCTCCTCCAAAACTTGGCAACTAAAGGGACGTCGGTGGAGGCGGGGGGAGGGAACTAAGGGCTGGAGGTCTCGAATTCTCCCGCTGTCGCAACGAGGCAGCATCTTTTTGGAAAATTGAAGTGAACAACATCTCCAGTGGACCGGCGATAAATACGCGGAAGGCATTTCCCGCGAGACAGACACGCAAAGGGGGAAGCGCTTCCGTCAGAGATTTTAAAACCAACAGCACCGTCTCCTTTGTCCACCTTCCCGCCCTATGGTCTGCGCAAGCTCCCGACCCATCGGCCAGTATCT
>CACRXP010000683.1:137906-202622 GCA_902702965.1 Spirometra erinaceieuropaei | reverse complement strand
CCTGAAATTAGATTATCGCCTAGGTTACTGATATTCAAGTCGAAATTACGCAACCATCTTACACCGGAAAGCATAAAGGCACTGTTAACGGTCTCATTCCCGAACACTCAGATTCTTGACTTCGAGAAGGGTCCTCCTGGGACTTAGTGGTAGATTAAGTGGTAACTCTTAATTATATCATTAGAAACCCCTGTTTTTAATTGGTTTCTAAATCCATCGCTACCCTTCCTCCCCCATAGCGACAATTTTCGCGGTTTTTGATGTCATCTCCCGCAATCCGACCTCATGCGGTCTGTCGACACTCACGGCGGAACCCTCAGTCTTCGCTGTTTACTAGTAGTTCGGTCGTACCTCCCTTCCTCACTGCTCGGCTGAGCTCGAAGCGTGCTGTGGCCGATCGCATCTGGGTTCCTCTCGTCTGGCCTCTTTGACGCGGCGTACCAATCCGGCCCAGACGATGTCAATTGTGAATCCCGTATACAATGCCATTTGCAAGCCAGTCCTGTCTGACCCACATTCGTACCCCGCAAGGCGGACATTTATTGATACCCTGACGATGACCGAAAACATTCCGTTATATACCGCCACCTACAGGCCAGTCCTGCTCGCATTTTTCTGTTATTATTTTTAAAGAGGGGTTTTTTTCTCCTGTAAAATTAATTCAATCATTTTAACTCTTTCCAAGGAGTTTTTTTCACCCCTCAATCATCATGTTTCTCAATGGACTTCTAATTCAGAAACTATGAATTGCATTTTGTAAAGATTCGGCCTACCTCGTCTAAAACTCGCATGCAAATTTATTTTAACTTGCTTTGATGGGACCCCGACGGGTCTTTAATAAAAATTATCTATCTATCTATCTATTTGGTTCCAAAGAATATGCACAGGCAATAGCCTCGACTGGAATAGTAAGTACAACCGTTAATCAGGGATTCGCGAAAAAATATACGGTGCTTTGCAACGTCTTGGGTTGAATCCTAAACAACATGTGCATTCCTGCTCTCCTTGAGTCGTACCATAAAGGCCTTAGAGTACATTTATCGGACTTCCCCAGTTATAACCTACCGGCCATTTTCTTTTCCCTAGATCCCTCCAAGCGGACACTCATATCGTTGATCTCATCATCGGTTGAACTCCCTTTCTCACCCACTTACAAGGGAATCCAAACCGCTTTTTTGATGAACACTTCCTCTTAAGAGGTTGAGCAGTCGCTTCTTTAACAGCAAACGCTGTGTGGCGACGTAAGTAGATTTCCGAGTTTACCAACTCCTCATCGCAACGCGCAACCTCTTAAAATACAGAAGTGGTCAATGCACCAGCCGCTGATTATTGTTCAGTTGGATAAAGAGAGAACGAGAGAGAGAGATCGGGAGTTCAGCATAAAGCTGTAAAAGCGGCGTATCTAAATCTGATGTTTCCAAATGGCAAATGAAGGCAAATCTTACCATCCTAAGTGTTAAATTGTTAAACATTCTTAGGCCAAATGCTCAATCCCACAAAAGTGGGCGATTGTCCATCAGGCTAGGATGCGTGTTCAGGAGACAACCCGAGTACCGGCGACAACTTATATTTTAATGAAACCAAAACATGTAATTTTAGTTCTAGCGTTAACAGCAGAACGATTATTTGCACTAATTAGTTTCTGAAACGAACGTGACTGGAGCGATTTCAAAAGTTTTTTTAATATTTCAAGGCCCACACAGCTCCATTCCCAGCACTTTTAGCTCAAGTGCGCCTCGTTGCAATCTCAAATATACGTCGTAAACAATTTTACCGGAACATCAGGTTTTATACAAACTTCCCAAGCTTCAGGAAGTTTTACTGTGCTAAAGGCCACAAAGGATGAGTCAAGGGGTTAATTCTGAAACTCGAAAGGACAACAGAAAAAGGCAGCAAGTGTTTTGGCAGATTTCTGATAATTCTTTGTGACCTAATCGTGAGAAACGCAGCGACCTCGGTGGTATTCGAACCCACAATTATCTAGGTGGCTACAGCGTTGACCGTACTCAAGCTTTCCCTTTGCTCTCATGGGTTCACATCTTACGAAGTCAAAAATGGGTTGTTCAAAGTCTGTCAAAACACACGATTAAGTGAGCTTGGAAGTCATCTAATGGAGTCTGAATTGGTTAATCGGAAAAGCAGGCTTGTACCAGATTTAGTGGGTTGCGTACGTTGCAGTAGGGTCGACAGCCAATTTGAAACAAATATGACTGGACTCACGGCTCCCGATGGGGCCTCGCAGCTCAGGTGGCTAGAGCTTTGGTTGTGCTAGAGGATTTCTCTTATTGTCGTGGATTGAAATCCTACAGATTTCGCCGAGTTTTTAACAAGTAGGTTAAAAGGAATAACTAAGAAATAATTCGAAAAAGTCAGCTCCCAATGCCAATTCATGCTATTCGTTATTTTTCGGCGTTGAATGTCCTTTTTGTCGGTTTCCACTCCCTGACTGCCTCGTATTATTCTCCCTTCCCCCTCCTCCTCTTCTTTGAACCCTTTTACATCATATCAGTATCTATGCTAAGTGACACACCTCTGCTAAATCTATAATTATCTTTACTAATACAGATTCCGTCTGACAACGCAGTCTACCCTGCCTTCTGACTGCTATGACACCGAATAGACTGGTTTTGGCACGAAGTTGTTGCTGTATCTCTTGGCAGCGCCACTATAATGTATAAAATAATGATGTGCGCACAAAAATGCCTTATCTAAGCATCAAAATCTCAAAAAACTGCGTATTTATACCTCCCAGCAACTCATCACCATATAATGACAGGGAAGGATTATTAGCTGGACAGATTAAATCTTCTCAGCAGTTGTCGCGATTAGGAAGCGCATCATTCAGTGCGTGTGAATAGACTATCTTTATCAGGAATTTTCTGACAAAATTAAATTCTTTTTTGACTGCCATAAATGTCCAAGCCAAGTGCCCGATGGCGGAATCGGCAAATTTGCACAGGCCTGGTTTGTTCTGGCAGATTACTTGCACGTGACAAACGCCTGAATTGCAATCGGTCGTTTGAGTTGAGTACTGCAAACTTTGAAAGGTGGCCACTTCAGTCGATAGGGCGGTAACAATCGGGAGATGGCACCCAAAAAAATCCGCCTAACCAAAGCAGCCTGTCTTACGGGACAGGTCGTAATAGGGGTTTTATGGGTGGTGGCTGGTTGGGATGTACGATACTGGCGGACGGAAAGGCTTATTTGAACAGGTGAATGATCGAAGGTGGCCCGCTGTCCGTTCCGTTATTACAAAATGGGTCGCGAAAGCAGTTTAGTGGTAACGGACGAGTGGATGCGTATAATTGTCTTCCCTCAGAAGGTTATTTAAATTTATCTGTTAATCACTCAAAGAACGTCAAGGACCCTACCACCGGACGGCACATCACTGCCATTGAGGCATACTGGACTAGACTGGAAAGGAAACTCCACGAGGGAGGCCTTGTATGTGGTCCAGCTGTGTGGGCCCACATAAACGAAGTATAATATCGTCCTTGGTTTGGCCTCAATGCCATGCCTTTGACAGATGCCTGGGAACTGTTTCTATTTACAAGTGATTTTGTTGTACAATAAACTGCCATAATGCGAATGTATGCCGTATATTCAGGTGTACGTGTGTAACGCTGGGGAAGGTTGGGTAACAACGACTATCGTCTATGTAACCTCCTGCGATGTTCGTTCGGCCAGCCCATGTTAGGCCGTCGGGGAAAGTCCAAGTAGAGCGTGAAAGTAGGCCTGCAGCCGCTGATATAGCCTAAAGGCGTTTGAGTTCACTGCTAAAGGTATTATTTCTAGGTAACGGATTTTGTTGGGTGCCATCTCCCGATTGTTACCGATAGGGCAATGAAATCGAAGACGTAAGCAGGTAAAGCGGACAAATGGATAATTTCTCTAACTGATTTGTTTTGTTGTGTCCCTTCTTTCCTGTACTTACTCCTTCGTATTATGAACGGTTGCTTCCAGCTCTCCCTCTTTAATGCCATGCAACTGCTTACTTTCGGTGATTATTACATCCTTTTTATCGCGTTGATGGCTTTCTCTACCAAGCGTCAGCGGTTAGCAGGTCATTAACAATCAGGTAATAAAGGAGGGTCTTTCATAGGGTTTAATTTTGACTCTAGCAGACTTTGCTGAGGAGTGGATTGGATTGGCTGTTCTGAAGCCCTGCATAGGAAACAGGGAAAAGGATGGGCCACAAAGTGTGAATTTGTAAATTCAAAAAGTAGAGGTATTCACTAGCACTGACAGCTGCGAACAGCATCTGAATACTGTTTCTGTTATCTGTAATCAAGAGAGGGATCTGTTCTCGTTCTCCAGTCTAAATCGTTGCTCAGGTTCCCTCATTGTCTCCCTACTTTAGTCAACTGTCGCAGAACGACCCCTTGCGGCAAAACATGGTATGCCAGAAATACGTGCATGCATAATTTGACAGTTTGGGTCGACATTCTGTCATGCCAAGCGTCAAAGGGGTCTTTGAGGATGAGAAACTATATTGACCGACACAGACTATACCTCAAGAACACACCTGAATAGTGATGATTAAGGACATTTAGGAGAAGAAACGTGCCTTTAAGAAAGGCATATTTGTGTGGCTTTCTCGCTTTTGTGCATTAAAAAGCCACCTTGTAGGAAAATAAGTCAGGAGAATTACATGAGACCGTGGCAAGCTAAGAAACCCCCACATTATCACTGTAATGCAGCATCCTTAACTACTGGAGTCTTGCCAAACAAGCGGACTAAACGGCGGGATTTTTAGAATACTTTCCTCATTCAACACAAAACACTCCTCCAGTTATTTTGCGTTGACATTGAAAAGACAATGTTTCCGCTCAAAAACCATCATTAGTCGCTTGACTGAGAGTAATCATTGTGGAAGAATGTTAACGAAAACCGCATTCCTAACGCTAAGCTCAACCTTAGCCCTCAGCACCTGTACTACGGCGGTACGTATCTGTGTACTCCGCTGAAGATTAAGGGTGTTGAGTGGCCTCTCAAAAGCTCCTGTCCGTATCAGCTACAAAAGCTCACAGCTGGCGACAGAAAATGAGCCTAGAACCCCATCCTCATAGGCCCTTCTCCCATGTTATTGCCGTTACTGGTAAGTTCTGTTAAATTTAGCAAAAGGCTTGTCAGCCAGTATACTTGTACAGTGAAGCCTCCTTTCGACAGGCGACGTTGCTGGCAGCCTCAACATTGACGGTCGCTAATGGTCAAGTGTACGAAAACGTCTCCTGATATCGACCATATCTTCTTCACCAAATCGCGGCAAACAGGAAGCGTCAATTAACGCAAAATCCAGCACAAAGGTATACGATCTCACAAAATGTGAATATAAATTGCGAAATGTGGTTTCATATCAGAAAGGGAATATTTAATAAAGGCTGTAATTATCGTAAGACATTTCAGTCACATCAGAAGGAAGGCTTATGAACAAACTTCTTTTTGGCCTACCGCAAGAACTTACACTATGTAAAAGGCGCTAATTTAATATAAATGTTTTTCACTGATTTTCTATTTTCTTACAACTGAATATATCTTATAGAAAACAAGCACAAAAGCACTTATTCTTGTACTCATTTGGCAGTGCCTTATGTCTTCGGTCTTTAGCGTTGGAAAAAGCAGGATCTTCCGTTTTTAAAGGTTTCTAATTAGGAGGTGTTTTAAGGCCACCGATTCGTCAACCGCGCACCATCGCATCGCTACGTTTATTAATGCTGCGTACAAAGTGGAGAAATTGGTCCGCATCTATTGCAAACTTTTGTGAGAGTTGGTTCTTCAGCCCCACTTTTATTGATGCCATATGTTTAGCTAGCCAAAACAATTTTAGTTAGCATACCAAATTTGATCACTCGCTGGATTAGAAAGGGGAACAGAGCACAAACAGAGTTCAGAACACACGCAGAGAAGCGCGTACAAACTGATGTTTGGTGTAACCGAAGGTGGCGTGTACACACACTCCGCGACACAGTCGCCGGATTAAGAGAAGAAGGAGGACGCAATCACAAGTGGAAGGCCCCAGAGGGAACGGCGTGTTAATTTGCAGTGCACGACCGCTATACTGGAACCGACGGAGTTCCACACCATTCAAACAATGACATTAGCAAGCCTTCTTAACTACTCGCTGGATTGGAATAATAAAGAGGGCTCAAGCAGGACTCCAAGCACACGCAAGGAAAAGCATGCGTACTAATACCTAATGTAACCGAGGCTGGTGTATGAGCAGCTCCGCCAGGCATAGTCACTCGTTGAATTAAAATGATAAAGAAGGCGCAAACACGTGATAAAGAGTAGGTGGGCTAACTCATGAAATGTCGGCCAAAATTTCAAAACGCGTTTTCGTTTCGAAAAGATTAATTAAATACGGTTGTAAAAGTACTTAGCCTGCGGCACAATTTTATAATGAGCTAGTTACGGCAGCGTTCCTTCTTTCGAACGAACTTATTTTCAACCGCATATAAGGACTAAACTCTGCAAAAAATAACTACTCAAGTAGTATGCAATTCTCTCATTGATTTTCAATACCCCTTAAAAATTCAATTATATTCCATGTAAACATGCATAAAAATATTCATTTTTTTCACTTATTCGGTATAAAACCGAGTCTTTTCCCGATTTATTACTCTAAACTAGAGGATAATTAGGTTTTGAAAAAAAGATTTTAACCGTGTGGTTTTTTTATATACTAACATGGCAGTTTATAAAAGGTCATGTATCTGCATTTACCAATGTGGTTTGTAAAGTTAACAATATTGCTTAAATCCACTGCTTACTTTTATGAATCCCACATAGTCTCCCCTTAACACCGTAGTGAAATGCATGGTTTTCCGTACGCGGAAAATATATGACTTGTACTTTGGAAACACTGAATTCCATTGTCACGGTAGAGCGGGTTACAAACTGATAGGGAATAAGAAACGTTTTTCAAAACCAAATTGCACTCCTCTCTCCAGCATAAAATTGGAAGAAGACGGGACTTTCTACCAAATAAGTAAAAGAAGGAATATTTGTATGCATGTTTTCCATGAATTATAATTGAACATTTATGAGCATCGAAAATCAATGAGAAAATTTTACCCTATTTAAGAAGTCATTTTTTTCAGAGGATAGTTCTGCATGCAGTCGAAATAAGTTCATTCGAAAGCCGGCACCCTAAAAGAACAGAATAGTGATATAAGTATGCTGCATGATGATTAGTTTTACAGCCTTACTTAATTAATCTTTTCAAAACGAGAACGCATTCAGGTTGACATTTCATGAGTTAGCCCACCTACTCTATGTATAGTTAGCGTAATTTCTAACCATACGGTATCAATCAAATTGGGCTGCAGAGCCAAACTCCGCTCAGTAAAATTTTATAAATTTTATATAATATCTTCCAAATAGCATATAAAAATGTAGGAATTTCCTTATATGAAGAGTGGGCAACAAGCAGTTTGGAAACCATGATCTCACCTCTGGTGGCAGGTCAAGTTGAAAATCATTAGGGACTCGATAAAGCTTTTAGAAGCAAATAAGACTCCTTCTTCTAGCACAAGCTTTGAAAAGCAGTCAGTATGCTACCAAATGAATAATATACTCAATACTGTTGTGATGTTTTCTATTAAACTATCCGAATTTATATGTGCATCGAAAATCAAAAAAAATAATCAGGCGTACATATGAAGCCACTTTTTAGGACTGATTCGGACGGTCTAAAATAAACTCGTTCAAGCACTTGCACTCAATCGTAATAGAAAAATCTCCGGATTACATTGCAAGATGCTTATTATTATAATTCTAAAGGAGTAATCTTTTCAAATTAAAAACGCCTTCCATAATTGAAGCTAACATTTTATGAGATAGCTCTGGCAAGCATGGTATACGGAAGTTTAGCATCACTGGCTTTGACTGTCGACCGCTTAATAACATCAGTTGGATTTTTTCGGTGACTAAACGAGAGGTAACAAAATGAGCGATCCGATCAAAACGAGGAAATTTTCGACAGTAGGTCTTAAGGTAAGCAAACGCTTTCTTCATATTTCTTCTTTCTTCCTCTCGCCTTGTTTACCCAAATGTAGTTCATTTAACCCCCCATCGCAGCCAAAACAGCGGCTATGTCATCCGGAAATCTTAGAAAATCCCATCCGCAATTGCCTCCACAATGGGCAACAGGCAGGTCTGCAAGTTGGCTAAAAGCCGGGCAAATTGTGGCGATGGTTTTTCAAACTAAGAAGGGCAAGTCTTTTACCCAAACCTGACGAAAATCTCCCACTGCAGATCCAAAGTATCTTTCGACTTTAAGAGCTTTTAAAGGATAGGATTAGGGAAAATCCTCTGTCAATGGGAATACAAAAACTGTCATACACAAACATATTCGGCAGCTTTTAATCCTCCAGCGTTTAGAGGAAATTCCCTAGGATTAAACGGCTTTTGCGTGACAGGGGAGATACATTAACGGATGTTAAGCTTTAAGAAAAACGCTGAGAATATTTATCTTTGAAAAGTTGAAACTCCTGAGAAGCAGTCTTCTCCCGTTAACCGACTTTGCCACACCTGTCAATTACTTGTATATCAGATGAGAAAAAGAATTTCTCTCTTTACAAGTATTTTTTAGATAGATCGATCAGCAGGTGTAGAGCTTTTTGTGTCATATGCTCTTTAGCAAAGGTTTTAGACAACAAAGCAGCACCGGTAAATCAGACGAATCATAAGTATTCTGAATACCATTCAAAGTAGTTAAAATAGATCGGAAACCGCTTAGAACAGTGGAAATCAACTTACATTTGCAACGGTTTGCAACTGTTTGATATCATGATTGGACAATCATAATCTACTGCGAGAACAGCTAATAATGCTTAACAATGTCGCACCAAATGTGGTTATCAAAGACAGTCCAGTCTACTTCCAGTACCCATTTATAGCTCTATGTTTTGTCGACAACAGCTACAGGGCTGCATCAGGTTACACATGCCCTTCGACCTCTGTGGAAATAACCTGCTCTCAGTGGTGGTCCTTTTGCGAAGGACTGACGCCATGCATGCCCACTATGAGTCGCTCGAACGGCACAGGCCGAAGTAAAAATAAACACAAGCAAAAACTTCGGTCTCCCCGAGGCATGATATATTCGCCTGACGTGGCGAGCCGGACGTCAGTCTGTATCATTAGAGTTTGGAATAGCCGGCAAGATCACAGTCGATTTGGAATCATTTATCCAAGCCGGGGAGTAAAGGTTTCAAATTGGTGAGGTTTATCTTAAAGTAGACACCCGCCACGGTCCGTCGGCCATCGCCGCTTAGCTGAAGGGAGGTCGTATAGGTTAAACATTGCAGTTAAATTAAATAAAGGTGTTATGCCGTCTGTATGTCAATTTCTGTCGATTCGCAACATTCGGTCAAGATTTGGAGTAGTGCGATGAACCAACTTTTGTCTCCTAACAACTTAATTTAATTCTGAGACAAACACTGATAGCCGAATTTATTGATAATAAAACATTTGGCGACGGCTGAACAAGTGAGAGTAAGTAGTATTTACTCAACATAGTTGTCGCCTAAAAAAATAAAACACGTCCAAGTATATGGAGGGCAGGAAGAACCGAAGGAAAAGTGTCCAGCAATCACAAAAAGGGCTTTAGGTCAAAGCGAGTACAGGCACCGCCTGAATGATCTATGAGCTCTCTTCTACCATTGTCAACAAGACCCATCAAAGAGCAGCAGGACAATGATAGCGCGACTCACTTGCTGGACTTCGAGCCAGCAGAACGCTGGTTCGAACCACAGGGGGTTGAACACCTAGAGGGTTGCCGGCCTCAAAAGTTGGGCATTACTGGCTGACGACTGCAAATAAGCCAGGAACGGCCATCCAAGTCTCCCTTGCCTTTGTCGGTACTGTTACTCTGCCTACGGTAAGGTGTGCTGATACTGAAAAAATCCACAAAGGCCATTCAGATGTTTCCTGCAGCTTTGTAACCCCAGTGTGGAATGCCCAGTTTTAATTACTAGGAAACATCTGAAAAAGTTAATTTTGCTGGGGTACTAGACTCAGATTTTGCTTCTTCTCCGATGGTCGTGGTTCACTATGGTCGTCTACTTCGTCTAATTAGGAAGAATAATAGTATTGGACGTCCATTCGGCAGCAGCCTCGCCCGTCGTGTTTGAAGCTATCTCGTTCTGTAAACTGACAGTCACCTGTCTCGAGGGATATCCTCTTCTGGTCAGGAATGCTGCTTGAAAGCGCTTTATCCTTCACAGCGTTCGTGAGTAAACCGAAGGATTTAATAATCTCATTCACCCATGACATCATAGAATTTAAATCGGTAAAGCATGAGGTTAGCCAGGCGGTTTCGTCATCGTAGTCTAGAGCAGTCAGTCAGCGTCCGGCCGCCAACTCAGCATCGTCAACTTCACGTAGGGCTTTCTTTAGAATCCAGTGAAAGGCGTAGTTGAACGAACTGGGCGACTGGATACAACCTTGCCTAAAGCTTAACCGAATTTGGAAGGGCTGGAACAGCTGTTTATGGACGAGAACTCGCGCTGCGGTGGAGGGATAGTAGATCTTGACCACGGCAATGATATTCGGCTGAACACCATCTAGCTCCATTATGTGCCACAGAGACTCACCACGGATGGACTCGAACACAGCAGCAACGCCAATATACGAAACCACCCTCCGTCACCGTTAACTGCGGCGACGTCCAGAATGTGCATCACTATGCGTATCTTGTCCACGCATTCACACCCAGCTAGGAAGCCCGCTTGACTGGGTCTCGTCCTAGGGTCAGACACGGCCTGGAATTGTTGAGAAGGAAGAGGACAAAGACTTTCGCGACAATGTCCATGAGTCTTGTGTCCAGGTAGTTCTCGGGCTTCGTCTTATTTCATTTCCTGATGACAATTACAGGAGTATCCGAGCCTCAGTCATCAGAAGCGATCTCATCTCTCCACGCCTACTCAGTCCTCACCTGGAGGCAGGGCGCCAGAATGCTGACACAAGATTTTTGAATTTCAAGGGGAATACCTTCATCGCCGGGGGCTTTGCTGTTGCGCAGCCTCTTAATATTCCATCAGCAACTTATCCCTTAGCAGGGAGTCACATGACGCTGCATAGCTTGAGAGGAGTGAAACTACGCTTCGATGAAGGGTGAAAGTATAATGGGTTGATCGCTGAAGTTGAGAATGTGCTTAAAGTGCCCACACCAGCGCTCGACTGAACTGTCCGTAATAAAGTCCCCCTTCATATCACGAGCAGTCCATCAGGGTAGAGGGCTCACGCCAAACTTTGGAGGAGTTTTGCAATGTCAGCAACGTTTCAAACCTGCTCGACAGAGTTCACTTTTTGATCCAATACTTCTTCTGATCTCCTCCAAGTGACTTGACTTGCCTACTCCCGGAGATACCGAAAGATCGGGTGAGATAGATTCGGCGAAAGTCCTCCTGTCAAATACCCAGTACACGGACACTTTATTGTGCGTCTCCCAGGTAGCATAGGTCTTTGACTGACAGACTCGTATGGGTGCGCATTTTCATGGTTTTAGTTGCAAGTGTCCTAAATTGGTGCGTCGTCTGACGTTTGCTCTTCATAGCCTGCAGAAGCGACCTCTCTGGCCCTTTGACAAATTATCGGCTTACGGATCCCCTTTCTTTTGTATTCTGAACTATGTAAACACAACTTTGGCTGAAAAAGAGAAGGCTGTTTCGGAAAATCGGGTTGTACTCGAAACTTTTCAAGTCATTGAAACCAACCCCTCGTCAGAAGAAATGAACCGAGGAGAATATAGGATCGGTAGACAAGGTCAGTTGGCGCGACGAGACACATTTTTGGACGTCAAATGGCTTAAATTGTCTAAAGCTGGAAATTTAACGTCTCGCTTCCTTGTAAACTAATAGACTGTCTATTTTCTTCAAAACTCTAGCTTTAAAAATAAGGGAGACTTTGGATTAAAACACGTGGATGCCAGTGAAAAACGCTTATCGCCTAAATACCAATTATTTGTTTGTTATTCTGTAAGTTTTCACAAAGAACTCAAGCCATTGTCTGTATTACGATAGCGGCTTTGATAACGATTGCATCTAACTCTTGGGGATCATAGTTAAAAGGCATATGTAGAGCTTGTCGTCTGATTGATGTTTTTCAATTTTTTTTTCTGGATATCACACGGCGCGATTTGTTTTTTGCCGGCAACTTCCTACCAGATGTCCTGCAAATTCGAAAGTTATCTACTTTCATATGGAAGGCGAGTAGGAGAGAATGGTGCATGCCAGAATATTTCGGAAAGCCTCGCTTGTTTAACCTGGTGATTTTATCGTTTCTGCTTATCTTTTCTCGCAGTTTATCTTCCGGGGCGGAATTATGGTCTATTCCGCCTAAAAGGCGCTGAAACCGTCAAAAATACGGACTCAACACAAAAGCCTGACTTAAATTATGTTGAAGCACTTTTTTCTCTTCCCCCATTCACAGAACGAGAAATATGGAATTTAGCGATGCAAAAATGCCTCTGCGGTATTTGTGGAGGACTTACCAGAACCCATATGATTAATCGTGCAAAGTCTATTAACTACTAAGAAGTGGTGTTTCGTGAACTTGCGAAGAGCACTAATACGGCTTTCTGGTGCAATAAATCACTAAAACATGACTGTTGGATTGAAAACGTAATTGACTGCTATGCAACTTTATTCTTACAGGGGTAGGAACTTCGGCCGAACGTTTTACAAATGATAGAAAAAAACATCCTAACACGCCCTACAGAAACGCAAACTGATAATAAATTATTGTTCCCGACTTTAGGACAACCTCAAGAACTGAGAAATATTGTTTGTTAGGTAGCAGGCAAATCTGGAACGAAAGCGAGTTTCCGTTTTTCGCAGTAAATGACAGCATTACCGGCATGCCAAGACAAGCGTGGTCACGCAAAAAGAACTGAAACGCCTGTCACATAAGAGAAATTTTACAAAACCCACGTTATTATTCATTAAATTAACACACTTAAAATGTTCTACAATTTCTTTGTACAGCCTAAGCAGAGCTTCTTATCTAGGACCTTCAAGTAAATTAATTCCAGAATGAGTAAGGAAACCTCTAAATAAATAAATGCGATGTTTATTTGCTCATTCTTTTATGTGGATTAAAGTACTACTTGGTTGAAGTTTTCTCCAACGCTTCGGGACATGGTAACGAAAGGGTGTAGGACCTACAACTAACTAAAGCTAACCTGTGGACTGTGTCATACATTTAATGGTTGTAGAGGGGGTTTTAAGTGTAGGACAACACACAGAAAGGAAAACGCAGCAAAGAAGCAAATTTCTGTCGAAAGTCTTATCGTACGCTGTCATTTGGCAAAAAACGTAAGCGCGACAATAAAAAAACGAACAAAAAGCAACTTTCAAAAAATAACGGACTTTGAATAAAGCGCCACTGTTAAGTTTACATTTACTCAGTAAAGGAAAGAAATTTTAAACAATGGGAGCGGTGAATAACAAGTTATATTTACAGTCGCACTGAATTTTAGGGTATATATTTGTAGTTGTTGTCTACTTGTGGGTCTTACAGCCTATCGTTACCCGGGACTTATTAAATCCAAACATCTGCCACGGAATCATCTTTTCTCCAAGTAAAAAAGACTCTGAGAAAAAATATACAAGCAAAAGTAAACTTAGGCCTTATATGAACCACCAAACTACGCGCCTTAAGTTTAGGACAAATGATTTAGACAATTAGACAGTCATAAACTGTGGAATGTCTGTGAAGCCTAACGGTGACGGCTGAGATTTCCGCCCCATTTCGCCAGTTGCCGTTTCTCTTGTCGTCGGAAGCTTGCCTCATTAGGCAATCTGACGTAAGCGGTGGGGTACTATCTAAAAAATCCCGCAGTTTCAGAATTGAAGGGGGACTAGCTGACACATTGGACTGAAAATCGGAGTTTATTAGCTCAATCCATCTGGTTATACAAGCAAAAGCCGAACAAGTGGATTGACAAGAAACCCCCAAAACTACGCATTTCCATCATTTGGTTTACCTAGAGGCCAAGACTAGGGCTCTGAGGTTGACGTTACAGAAACAGATATCAAAAATATGAAGACATATTTGGAACGCCTTTAGCGGTCTTTGTTGGGGCAACCATCAAGCGCCAGCCCATGAGACCGAAGGGCTCACTGTCCCGGCAAGACGATTCGTGAGTCGTTTACCGGATCTGTTGCAGCTGCAGACAAAGCTACTACGCGGGTAAGAAGGTTTACAACTACTCTAAGGGCGAATGGTTGAGCATGCAGCAGAATCAGTGAGGGGAAATGAGGCCAACTCTCAGACAGCAGTTTGTTCGACGGGACCCGGCCACGCCTTTAAGTTTGACGAGGCTGAAATTCTCGCAAGTGTTGATAACCATGTGTGCCGCATTAGTCATGACTTTCCGTCTCTAGCCATGAATCGATAACTGTGACGAAACCCCGGTCATTACCGATTCAAGTACGGACCAATAAGCAATCAACCACGACCCCCAGCGATGAACAAGAGTACTATCAAACATAGTAGGCGTGCGGTTGACTGACAACCGCGCCCTATAAATACTGCCCATCCTTTGGGCGGCTGTCTCTGATTATGGGTTCGGGAAAGACTCCGAAACGTCAGGTCAATAAACGTCTTGTTCCAGTGATCGCATCTTTTTCTCTTGGATTGCCGCCTGGAATTTGTTTGTTCGCTTCTGCCAGAAAATTTGAGTTTGGGGGTGCTATGCGCCTTGCAGGACATTGGCCGAGTTCTAGGTGGTTCCCTCTCAATTCAACCATCCCGCCCGCATGACCCGGCTATCTTTAAAGTTATTGCATCATCTCTGAATTACCGGGTGCGGCGTTCACATTGCTTTTAGTAAAAAAAAAGCTTAGTTTGCGGTCAACTGAGAGGTCACACCATACGGTGATATAAGTTAGATGCTGCTTCGCTCTACTGCTTGACTGTACCAGAGAAAGTAATGGTTCAAATAGGACTACCCTTAGGGACAATAATCGATGATACGTAAGCTCCTACTCAAATTCCTGGTGTAACAAAAGAAATTTGTTTTAATTACAGCACCTTAAATTGTACCACGAGGCAGTGAAACAAAACGAAATTTCAAATCAACGGAGTGAAGGAAGGAAATTGACAGATGATTCCACATGGCTGCTCTTTTAGCTAGTTTTTTCTTCTCTCCCCTCCTTCTCACAGTGATACTCAGCTGCTCTGCGGCTGATGTACTTATCACCACGAGAAATGTGGAAATTCTCATGCCTCTTACTTGGTTCCTCCTAACTGCGGGGAAATCTGGACGTTACTCTGCAGAATTTGGCATTAAAGCCGGCTTAGTGTGTTGAGCAATTAAAATTTTACGTGTTGGATATATATGGCCCCCCTGAAGACTTCCATCTAGCCTACTCAACCACCCGCGATGGAACTCAAACAGTTGCATCCAGCCTATTTCAGAAGAATCAAATGAATTATTTTATTGGGAGACTGAGGGTAGCAGATTTCGCCCGTGTTGGAGGAATCTAGTTTGGAGACAATATTGGGAATTTAGCAGAACAGAGTCAAGCACATTGCCGAATTATCGTAGGTAGGCTGGTTTTTTAAATGTTTCGGCCTAGTGTTGGGTTGAGGTTAAGATGGAGAAGTTTTGCTTACAACGGCTTCAGTGATGGGAATAGGGATAAAATAGTAATTTTGCAAGAAAGGTTGGCGGTACGATTTCCAGGCGATATACAGACAGCATGTGCACATCCTGGGTTGATCATCCAGCTTACCATTGCCATAATAAATTTATTTATTACTTAAGGGTCAAAAATGATGAATAAAAACATTTGTTTGTTTTGGTTCAAGTACTTAGCCCATTTAGGCTAAAAATGACAAACGATGTAAGGTGTGCTAAGCAAATTTGTCTGAAAGAATTTATTTGAGAGGAAACATGCCGCTTTTAGGTCCTGCTTCGCGCACAACAGGAGAGCAAACAGAGTTAAATCTGTTGCTGTCAAAAGGTATTGACAGAAATAGTTAGTCCGACATAAAGACAAACATAGGGCTCACGCCAACGACTCGGAAATAAGGTTGCACTAAGCAAATGATTCTTTTGTCATCCACATTCAACACTTGTCTTTATAACTCCAATAAACCTCGCAGTTACGTGTGCCTTTTTTTCTTAACACTAAGTATTCTTTGAACCATCAACTAGTAAGCCAAAACTGTACCATGATCCACCATATGGAAAACAAAGGTTCCAACTAAAAGCCCAAACGCGTGCTTTGTCTATTTTTTGACCCCTGCATGACTCACTCATTGTGCTGTCTTATACATACTTTAATTTTGAAGGACCAGAATTTTAGTCCTCTCCTAACCTAGTGCGTTTGCTTGAAGTAAATCTCTGGGACCAACAATTTTCAGAGCTGGATCGAAAATGCATATGAATGTTTGACCCGAACTACATCAGCTTATCCAAGATAACCGCATAATGTTGACAAGCGGCCGGAAGTAGTATACACCTTTTGCAAAATACTGGCTGTGCCTATGTTGCGAAAAGGGTGAAAGAGAAAACATCCGCATACTACTGAATGCCTATCGACATTACCTATCCGGCTAGGAAAACCAAATAAACAAGCCAAATAAGTTTTTCTAATGCACATTTTTTCCGCTTTTGGTGTTTATAAAATCGTCAAATGTCTGGTTCCGGAGTAAAAACTTTAAATAATGCATAGTATGCTATAAAACTAGTTCAGGAAAATTTATTTTTATGCATTTTTTTCTAATAAATATATTTTAATTTATTGAATCAACGAAACCCAACTGGTAAAATGTCATGCAAATATAGTAGCCTTTTTTACCAAGTGTGGTTCTTGCTGACGACCGGAAGGAAGTTCATTTAAAAGCCGACATTGCGATGTGCCTAAAATATCTTGGGACTATACGGCACGCCAATTATTAGTACACCTTATTTAAAACACATTTTTGGATTTCGGCTAAGGTCTTATGACATATGTCAGGTATTGTGTATCCTACATAAAAAAGTTGCTCTCCGTGCTGTTTTGCCTAAAATAGTACTGCTGCGCGCTAAGAATCATTGTCGCAAGCAAGTCAGTCATTTTACGTCTAGAAACCTGTGGTGCACAATACTTTACTGTCCTTCGGAAGCCGTAGATCGATTTACAGCAATCTGTTCCATGCGTACTATCGATTTTTTTGAAAAAAAATACACAAAAACGTTACAGATCACTTTTAGACACATAACTGTTATTATTGATGAACCAAAGAAGATATCCTAACCAAACGTTTTAAACTATCACAGACGAGGATGATTGGCTCAATTGCCATGCCCTTCGTCAAATTTTCATTTCGCCATCCATAGTGTGATATCAAACGTCACTCCAAAGTCCATATTACAGAGAAAGAGAAAAAAACAGTTGGTTCTAAAAAGGAAACACCAAGTATCATAACTCAGTCAAATAAGCAGCGTTTAGACATTGACATTTCTTTAATCACAGTGTGTACAAGGGGTATATGGTGGCAGATGGGCGTTCACCGATCGTGCTACGGAACGCATTCGCCCCGTTGGGCATAAGGGCTCTTTCTCGAGTCCAACCAGTATTCACACAAGGATGCATGATATAGGAAAAGACAGGGGAGACTGGAAAGACAAGTTCTGGCTTATTAGCCGTCGCCAGCCACAGTTAGTGACCTAACTCATGAAACGTGTCGAAATTTACGAATTATTGCCAATCACTCACAAACAGACACCATTTCGTGAGTCAAATGTCTGTGTTAATTAAGTAAAAGTTTAAAAAAATTAAAAACATAAAAGAAATACTAAAGACAGTGTTGCGTTGTTTAGAAATTTCGATTTATTTTGAAAAGCGCAATATTCCGAAAACGTCAGAAATGGTTCTAATTAAGTAAAGTTCATTTTTAGATGTATATAAATTATTCTCATACCAAAAACAAAGTACATATAAAATTAGACATAAAATAACGTCTAGTAACAGTGTTTTAATGAAGTTAACATCTAAATATCTTTTAAGAAGTACTGTGATTTCATATACGACTGCCTACTTTTTGAGTGCAGATTCCAAAATAGTCTTCCAGTCGGCAGTGTTATTTTTGGCACACATGAAGTAAATGGAATGGGGTTCAACAATAGAAGCTAGATTTAGCTTAATTTTACCGATTGGGACATGCCATGAGGGCGGTCGTTGCCTAATAAATTGAAATATAACTGACAGGCGTGATCGTAAACATACCATTTATAGAGAGGAATTTTCTTCCATTAAATAAATTTACACTTTTTGTTCGTTTTTGATTACGTCGAGTTCAAGATCGGCCTCAAAGTGTTGCTGAATACTTCATGATTTTCAGTGCTTACACTCGATCGCCCACAAAGATAGATTCTGAATTACTTGTCTGATAAGGACCATAAAATAAGATTATTCTTGAAGGCATTTACCGAATTAGTGAGTGTTCGGGCTCTCCCTTTCACGAAGATGGTCGTTTTTTGTCACATGAGAAAACTTATTCAAACATTAAACTTCATTTTCGAGAAAAATGGCTGTCCACAACGAAAGTTAGCAACGAATATGCCTTCGAACAATATGAAAACTTTTCGTAATAAGTTACTCCTTTAAGAAGTGCTTTATTACTGCCCGCCGTTGACGGATCTCTGTGAACTTTGTATTTTTACAGGACGAGGCTAAGTAAAAATTTGACACTTTTGGCGGTTTATTTCGCGTTCCTAAGCAATGCTAATATGTTTCTACCGTAAACGTAAGAGCATGCCTTTCTTTATACATTGAGGCCATTTCCATTGTTTTTGCTCGCTTTTAGACTTTGTCTTCGATTTTGAATGCATGGCAGAACGCCCATATAAATACTGATATTTAGCTGAAACCATTAATTTTTTTGCTCGTTCTATTTTTGAATAAAGTATGCACAGAAACTTAGCTACACGACAAGTAGTATTTATTTGTTTAATGCTGGAAATGAACGTATCGTGGTGGTCATCTATGTGACATTAGGTAGAATTTTCTAAACGTTAAAACAATTTCAGCCCGTTTAAACAAAGGAATTTCTATCTGGGTTATTACTGCATTTTAGGACACCAAATCCGACAGACCTGCTAATATGACATTTGGGAATCGTTAAAACCCTGGTTTACATAAAAAAACCTTTGTTTTAGCAGGTTGATCACCATGATTTACATCGGACAAAAAATAAAATTTCTAGTCCAGCAAAATCTGTTTATTAAAACTCTCGCGGACAAATTACTATCTTTTCAATAAAAAATCGCTCAGATGCGTTACCGGAATCTAGGACAGGTATTAGCATAGGAAATTGCATGAATATATTCCAACGTCTATTTTCGCTCAAAATTTACTGATATTTTACTTGATATAATTACGTAAACACAGTTTCTGCACAAGAAAGGGACATTTTATTGAAGGAAATGGATGAGCGTACAAAATGCTCAACGTTAAAGGTATCCAGTAATTCTCCCATCAGATTCCGTTATCATATTTCATGAGATAGGTTACGCACTGTATACATACCCAACCCCGAAGCGTGGAACGCTTGGACCTCGATCCCGCGATCTGATGGTTAGAAGTCCAACGCCTCTAACCACTGAACCTATTAGCCACAGCTTTTTTCTGTCGGTTGCGATCAGGAAAATACAATAGTAGAGGAGCGTTCACCGATCCTGTTGCGGAGGTCACTCGTCCCGCTGTGTCTTAATGGCTTAATGGTTAGGGGCGTTGGTCTTCTAACCATCCGGTTGCGGGATTGAGCTCCAGGCGTTCCACACATCAAGGTTTGGTATGGCTGACGACGACCAACAATGGCCATTTCAGCCGCCCTTGTCTCTGGCGGTAATGCCATTCTGCCTACAAGGCGTATATTTCCGCGTGTGAGCGCGTAACAACAGTGTGTCTCCAGATTAAATGGATTTCGCGTGGAGCCAGGCAGGTTTATCAGTCAGCGTCATAGTTACTTTGGTTTAACAGGTGCCTGGGGCGACTCAGGATGCCACAACTGTGCCCGCTGACTTAAAACCCACCCACCGACCGATCGAAGAGGCCGACGTTGTGACGCATATATGCCACGCAGGCCACCAAATGCGAGCAAACATGCAGCCAGCAGTCTGTCTTGATTTCAGACTATCCTCCCACGCCCAACGCCCTGCCTTCCGACTTGGGGGGTCTGCACGCAACGTCTCATCCACGCCCCACATCGCACCCGATTAGGCACAGTGAACTTGGGCGTTAGCTTAGAAAAAATTGGCCGCAAAAATTAACAAGTGCTATAACAAACGGAACTTTGAGCATGTCAAATTCGCCAAAAGAGACACATACCTTGCTTGCTCAGATTGGGCACTACCGTGGCTCTCTAACTTCTCTATTTAGCCCAACTTACGTTCTGACTTTGGCAGGCTAAACTAACTCAAAACTTACAAATTGGTCTTGCCTCAAGCATTTGTTCGAAACAGCACGGTCCGAAGGATTTCTCTGCATACCGCGTATACGAGATAATTATCTGTACGCCAGCTATGATCACGTGAAAACCACTTAGGCTAATTTAAATAAATCTCGATTTGAATGCAACCGCCGTGATGACGCAAACGTCTTGTGTGCAATAAAGTTCTCGACTTCCGTCCTGAATTTTCTTGTCCTCCCATCCAAATCTGCGAGTGCTGCAGTACGGACAGTGTGACTGTTTAATCTCACACTAAAGTACCAACCTCGAGTTGCATACAGAGAGTAAATTTTTGGTGCTTCATCGGTATACGCTTAAATTTCTGGTATAGACTGTAGCCACGCTAAGGTCGTGTTTATATGAGATCTTGACTGCCCTCAATATCGTCACTGTCTTCTTTCAAAGACTTCGTTACGTTTTGACCAGTTTCTTTTCTTAACCTCGTTTTCCTTCCCCCGACCCTCCATTTGTCCCAGTTCGATAAGATGTATAGTGAGTGACCAGTCTCATGAAAAAATGGCCGACATTCTGAAACGCGTTTTCGATTAAGAAGGGATTCTTAGGTAGGATTGGAATACTGATTATCATGCAGCACGCTCCTATAATATTTCGGACTCTCAAGAATGGCGGCTTTTGAATGCATTTTTTTAACCTCCTGTATAAACCGCGTTCGGCAAAAAATCACTACTTAAGGAGCACGCATTTTTCACGCTCATTTTCCACAGCTTTATAAATTTAGACATATTTTATAGAAAGTATGCACAAAATATGCTTTATTTTACTAGTTTGGTAAAAAATCACATCATCTCCATATTTTTTATCCGAATAAAGTGCATATTCCAGTCTTGGCCAGAGCTTCTGTTCTAGGCTGATTTTACTTCCCCCATTCTCTGAATGCATAATTAACCAAGCCTTTATAGCAATAGTTTCTTTAATACACTTTGCGTCGACTGGTTTGTTCAAAGTTCCGCGTGCCACCTGTCTCGTTGAGGACTCGCTCTTGTGCTATGCTCGTATTAAATCTTAGGGATATGCCCTTATCAAATCTGATCTCAAACTTGCACCTCAGAAAGGTGCGCATCGCATAACGGTTTTAATGGTTTGCCCAAATAAACTTCCACGAAATCTTGCGGCTTTAGGGCGGCTCAACAGCATTTTAGCTTAAAAGAAACCGCGTGATCGTCTAAACAGATAAGCGGCGAAAAAGCAGCCTAAAAGCGGCGCCAGTTCTACGCAAACATTTTAGTGAGTTTAAAGGCCTTTTAAATACTTTAAATTTCGTTTTGTTTAGCTGAAAACGATAGTCCGCGAATGCTAGATAAGTTCTGGAAAATTTTACGCACAGTTTGATGGTGAATTTTGAATATTACTCCTGTGTTCGATTGCACTCTTTTGGATAATTTGCTTTTATATACAAAGGAATACCACTCTTATGGGGCCAAAGATTCCGGGGTATGCTCAAAAGAGAAAGGCTTAAGTCAAGATTATATTAGCCGAATTTTATTTTATTACAGCCCCACGAACGGTAACTGAATGACTACTCCGGTACCGCCAACTGATAGTTGACGCTTTGGGTCGTAAACAAAATCGCTTCCAAAAAAGACAGCATAGTCAATCACCCGCGCTCGCCACAAACACTCCACATTGGCATAAGCACTGGAAATAAGTGACAGATACAGTTTGCCAAAGAGGCAAAAACCCACACCAGGATTCTCCAACTGAGCACTAATAACATTCCCTCTATCTTAACCGTAGAATATTTTAGACCACAAAATAGTTGTAGAAATAAAGCAATCTTTCTTCTGTAAAAACACCCCTTTTTCTGTTTCTTTAATATCTCACTATATGACTTAGTATGCTGTATATTTTGCGGTTCCATTTTCTTTTGCAAGGCATCGTTTAACGACAGTGTTCAGTGGTTTTTCCAAAAGACCTTTAAATTACCTAATTAGAAATCGGAAGTTTATCCAATTTTCTAGATTGTCTTCCTGACACATGGCCTGCCTGGAGAATCTTACTTTTTACGACAGATGGTAAACAAATTAATGCAAATTGCAACTACGACAGGCCGCCAATTAGTTATTCATACGCATTTTCTTTTTCTTTTTGCCGACTATAATAATTTTACTTTCTTTTGAAACGACTTCTACAAACAGCTTCTGTTAAAATGCAAAATATTCGGAAAATAGAATTAAGAGATTATCTACTGCCAAAATTGTCACTAACTTTCTGAACGCACATAGTAGACTATAAGACACAGCTTATGATTGCTTTATTCAGTTTAACTAATGAACATACAAGAAGATGGATATCGAGTCACGAACACTGCCGAATAAAATGACAGAAAATAGTATACTAATGAACGGTTTTTAAGCTTATCCTATCGTGAGCACAAAACCCGACAGTGGATGTGTGAGTACGTCACCCTTACCTAAACACTTATGAACCGCTTCAATTTGATTATGCGGCGTCGATTGGCAAATCGCTTTTAAACTTTCAGAACTGCACTTTCGAAAAGTCAAACTGACAAGCTTGCGTTCTTAGTAATTCGTCATCAGGTCGATAAAATTAAGCCAATAATGACGGTATGGGTCGCGAACAGGGTTCATAAACGTTTCAGGAGTTAGTAAAAATATTTGTCTTTTTACCTGATGCAGTTTTTTTATCAAACGCGCCCCCTAATAATTTTATAAGCAAACGATGGATGCGCCGTTCTAGTCAAGTGAAGTGGCATTTTGGACAAACCGTTTCGACCGCAAATTGAATTTGCTGAATAAAATTTAGAGACAAAGTGTTTTTCGCTTGAATAGTTGGGAATCGCTTCTGTTTTTTCGAACAACATTTAAAAAATAATATTTTCTAGAGATAATAACTTTGAAGTTTTGTGGATCGTTAAATATAGGTTAAAATTCATCCGCGTAAATTCTCCGAAAAACGCCTAGGAGCTGGTAAGTTTTGTTAGTGATGGGAAAAACATTTTAGGCCGAGAATTACACAGTAGGCTTACTTTAGGGGAAATAAATGCAGTTTTTCAATCAAGTAGATGCCTTCAGAATTTCAGGAGTGCTTATTGCCCCGATAAAGCCAATGATAATGATAATCACAGGGTGCACATAGAGAAATTCAGCCATATTAAGCAAAAAAGGGACAATGACTAAATGTCTATGAAGTCCGCAAAATACCGCCGTTCGCAAAACACCAGCACGCCGAAGGTCAAGCGATAGTAAGCTCGGGAAAATTCCTCTGTGAGCACCTAGGAATGTATCAGTATCGGCTGTCGTAGAAGGGCGAAAGCGAAAAATTTCGGGTGAGCATTTAAGACAATTTCATGTTAAATAGTACCCATACACACGATTTCTGTTCAATTGCATTTTCCTTTTCGAGTTATGAGAAAGAGCTTGGGTGCTACCGAGAACACTGCAAGTTCAGTTTCAGTCAAAATAAGGGTGGCCTAAAAAAGCTCCTCGTTTGGTGGCATTCAGGCGGTGAGCTGAGTATTTTTTTGGTAAACTTCATCCTAAATGTTACAGTCTGTCAAGTATATTCAGCTTGCTTAACTACTGCCTCGTGATTCAAGCAGATGAAGACCTCGAGTAATCCACACCTACCTCGATATGCTGCAATATTTTCGAAAAAGGATTGTTCCTAACGCCACTTATAAATACGCAGACGATTTAGTTTACCATGTTAAATTGGCCGTCTCAAATAAGACAAGCAACGCTTAAGAGACTGAACGAAACATATAGTAGACTGTCCGAATGCAGAAATGTTGGCTCCGTAAATCAACAGCGAAAAAATTGGAGTAGACGGATAATCAAAAGACCTCCTTTATGCTGGTTTATGGGGAGGCAGAACAACCAATTGCGTACTCTTCTTAATCTTCAGAAAGTACTCAATTCTTTGCATTATTTTGTTCAATATGTTAACCCGAGTAGTTTCTGCACCACTTCTGGAATTAACACCCCTGGACTTTTTCATACACTGTCAAATGTCTTACCTAACAAGTAACTTGTTATTACTTTAAATTATGATTTCTTGTGGCATAACTCTGGGTATTATCTGCAATTTGACTATTTTTATCCTGACAAATTATAATTTTTTCTTGCTTGATAATGTCGACTTTAAAAATGCGCCGCTGTATCACTCCTTGGGGAAAAGGGGATCAAGGAAATTCCTGCACGGTAGTCTTGAAGAATGCAAAGGGTCAATGTTCACCAGGTGATCAGTAGTTTTATAATACTTTCAGTGCTATGAGATCTCCCTAATACTTTTTCCACCCAGATCTGAAAAAACCTGCCGAGCACTTTTCAACCCGACTGCACGCGACACCTGCAGGACGCAAACAAGTAGAAAATTTTCGCATCTTCTGACTTTTACAGGACAGGTAAAGTAAATTCGACCTTCAGGCCTTCAGTAATTACAGAAGACGAGCCACTGCCGTTTGCTTATTTGGATTTTGTGCATAATAGGTTTTTTGTTGCGGGTGCTTTGGGTCTGGACAATCCAAGACGTGCTTCTCCCATTTCGTGACGACATGTTTTCCCCTAAACTTTTCCGTGTGTAGTCCAGGGTTGATATTTTGATTTAGGGTTTACCTCACAACTGCTTACCCCTGGTCAGAGGTCAAGCACTCGCTGGCCAACTCGTTGTGCCCTTGAATAAGCAGGTGCGTAGTGCCGAAAACACTCCGCCCCCCGACAACTGACTGTCAAGCGTCTAACGGGGTTCATTCATGCGGACTACGCGTGCCCATTCTTGACTGCGCACGGCCTGACTTCGCGTCTTCTGATCAAGTCCTGCTTCGGGTGACTTCATTTTAGACAGCGTGCAGTAAATGTGCTAGCGTGCAAATTGTAACCGAGAGTATGATTTTCTCAGTAAGACCTGCAGTGAGCATCTCCCGGTGAACGCCTCTTCTTCTTTTGACTCGAATGAGTGCCAGGCCATTCCGTCAGTTGATAACCCTCCATATTACGGAACCATCGCATTGTGTGGACCCCTGCAGAAACATTTCGTAAAATGTATAAGGCCCCTCGAGCAACCCTCAAGCTACTGGGCCAGCGCCTATTAGCAGTAGCAGAAGCTATGCACCCGGACGAACCTTATCAGGCTCCGCGCTTACCGTGGTCAAAGGTTGACTAACCACACACAACTTTCTGCGCCCTTCCGCTAATGCCTAGCCTGCGTTTTTAAAACTAACTTTTATCGATTTTTTCAATCACTTTACCCCGTTTCCATGTAAATATACCAGATTGAAGAGAAGTTATCGAAAGCAGCGCTTGCTCGGCAACTCGTCTTCTGAATATTGCTTTATGAATTTTAACGACTCCGCGAAGAAAAAGACATGATCGCTAGGACAAGAGCGATCGTTTGCCCCTCTTCGCGACTACGCTCTGGAACTCGCCTCTTTGCTTCTATTTCACAACTCCGTTATAAGTTGCTGTTAAGGGAGCTGTCAGAAAATGAGAGTACCGTAAATCGGAGTAAGGTGGAGCTTTACTGAGGCTACGACTTTTTGATTTCCCCGGAAATTAATAGCATACTTCACAGAACAGATACTAGTTAAAAGCCCAGACACGTGCTTCGCCGTTATTCTGCAGCTGCGTGATACGTCTACGGGGAGTTCAGCTCCTCAGTGAGTTCCTCAGCGTTAATCATGTGTTTTTCTGTTAGATAAGCCAGTTTTTAAATCGCGGCTTTTTTAATTTCCTCAGAAACCGATCCCAGTTATTTCGATGCGGCTGGTGAACTTCGGCCCAAAATTTCAGTCTGAGCCTACAGATCTCATTTGGACTGATCTACTCTAATTCGGCTTCAATATCAAAACTGAAATATCTGACAGATTAGTCCCCGACGAACTCTGAGCGACCCACTTATGAATCGAACTCCTCGCAGGCGTGTCATGCAGCGTCAGAATAGTGACGAAACATGTGTCTGGGTTTTTTGTTATACCTGTATATCCTACTACTTAAGCATTATATGCGGCTGCCTAGTTTTCGTTTGATGGATCTGAAACCTAGTTCTTAAGTAAGAAAGACTTGGCAGTGAAGGTGACGTTGACGAATGCATTTTCGACTTAATGGTGGCTGTCAACCGGCCGTGCTACTAATCCATTTCTCCGAATTGGTCTACAGGCCACGTGTTTGCGCAGTGAGTCACCGAATGACTATCTACGGGCTGTTATCGATTTAGTAGAGGTGACGCAATGTTTGCATTCTAACTGTACGCATAAGCAGGGAAGAAGAAGAAGAAGAAGAAGAAGAAGAAGAAGAAAACTGTTTGATCGTCGGAACAATTCCTTTATTCGTCTGGGCATTTAAACTCGTACAGATGTTCATCACCAGAAATAAAGACGGCAAAAGAACATGCGACAGGCAATCAAACCTTAGTGATCCCACTAACTGCGGAGGACTCTGCATGGCGACGCCAGACCGATGCATTTAATGATGGATTTCTCATCTGTAGCCCAGACTTCAATGAATTCGCGGCTTGTCGTCTTTCCGACGTGGGCGACTGTCCTTTTTGTTTACAAAAGTATATCCGTTATCCTTTACGTAGGTGTGATTAGCCACTTGCAATAATCCTTCTCTTTGTCGCACAGCTAGTTTGTGTTCGTGTATGCGCGATCCAGGCCTGTATCCAGTCTGACCTATGTAGTTACAAGAAGAGTTTAGGTGCGAGGTGCTATAACCGGCATTTGGTTGCTCACGGGAGTTTAAATGGTCCTTGATTTTCATCATCCTGCTGCCTATGGCAGCTTTGGATCACGGCAGACTATGCCCTACCGTAGATGCTGTGTCTGGATGGGTACTCCGGGGAAGCGAAGCTGTAGACACCAGCTCATCAACGCCTTCGGATAGCAGTCCTGAATAAGCATGTCTGGGAGCTATCGGCTTCACGTGTTTTTTTCTTCCGAGTTGCTGCAATGCATCTGAATCCGCTTGCATAATATTTTTGCGCAGCTTAATTTGTGATCCACAGTATGGTAGCTGTGAAAAATGAGAAGCTTTAGGGTGTTCGTCATCGTCCAGTAGATTTTGGTTTTTTTGTTAGTCATCAGGAATTCGATTGGTGAGCACATCAGGCAGGAACGGCTGCTGTTTCTTCTTCTCCCTCAGTAAATTACATATCTGGGAAAATTGAGCTGAGCAGATTATGGAAATTTTGCAGCATGTCATGTACAAGGATCATTTAAAGAAAAAACCAGATTGCACACCATATTATTGAGACTTTTGTGTCTTTCTCTGCTGGTGTGTAGTCCTCGCAGGCGTTCACTGCGCAACTCGAATACGCGGTTCTAATTGGTCAACAATTTGTCCCTTTCGTCCTATTACTGATTTCGCTAGATGTAGTATTTCTAATAGGTACTTTCAATTTGAGATGCTTCGCAGACTGCTGGGGTTATGACTGACTATTACGCTCGCGATTTTGCAATACATTAGGATAAGGGTTCAGGTTAGGGTTAGCGTTTATTGTAAGCGAGAGTTTAGGATTAGGATTATAATTAGGGTTCGGACTGAGGGTAAGGGTTTAGGACTAGGGTTGGGATTCATGGTTAATTTTAGGGCTGATATTTGGGACTAAGATAGAGATTTATGATTACGGCTTAGTGTTTAGGGTTTGGATTTGTAGCTGGGACTTCAGGTCAAGTTTATTGTCAGAACCGATGGTTTACGGATTACGGTTCGAAGGTTATATTACGGTTAGGGTTCACGGCTAAAATGTATGGTTGTGGTTAGTTTACGGTTTAGAGTTGAGGTCAGGGTTAACGTATAGGTCAAGAGTTAGGTCATTCTGCACCCACTTACATTCGTTTGCAGCGAATTTTTAAACGGCGTGTCGCCCACGCTGAGATTTCAGGTTTTGCATATCCTCCCTTGTCTTTCCATAGCCGGTTATAAACCCCCGTTGCGACAAATGCAGTATTGAACACGCCTGGGTTTCTCCATTTCCCAACAAGATCGTGTTTCCGAGCCTCCTCCTACTAGTGCTTCGACGAAGCATGTTGAACCCCGATTGATTCAGACGCAGAGATCGTTACGATTGATCAGATGTTCCACGTTACCATGTTCGAATTATATGCGTTGACGCGAATCTTAAACTACAAATCTAGACAACTCGCCGATTGAGTAGGTGAACTTGGTGGCGGACACCTTGGGGTGCTTAACTTCGTCATCTGTCCTAAGGTCATATGCAGAGTCAATTTCGTAATGTATAACCACAAGTGCCATATACGAGCAAAGTAGTGAAATAGTTACCGCATTACCTGCCAAAGGATGCATGACCCCAAATGTCTTAGTTTTCGTTTTCAGTCTTGAGCATTCCTATATAACCTGGCCTCCCCACCAGCAGATCACATTTCTTGTAAATGATCACAGAATAAAAATCTGAAGCCATATAGAATACAATGGCGTTGTGTTGATGTCACTCTTCTGCATGACGAATAAAAATTAGGTTGACAGTTTCTTAACTGAACTCGACACCGGGTATTTCGACGGTAATTTCGTTCGTTAATACCTGTGGAAGGTTAGAGAAAGCGCTTTCCTAAACTACCCATTCCACACAACCGATAAGGACCGGCGTGGGACAATTTTGCTCTGTTAGCGAACTGGAAATGAAAGGCCAGTTGGCAAACATAAGTTTTCAATAATTCCTCATGGGTAATGATCTCTTTTATTGTGTACAGGATATAAATGTGTTTCAGGGGCAGGGTCATTCAGACTTCATGTCCCCACATCGCTCGCAAGATGAAGTCAACGTGTTGAGGGCAGTAAAGTTGGGGTGGCAGGGTGGGGCAAGAAGAGGGGTTCCGGTTAGTTTATGCGCGCCATGCTACCCTATTTAGGCAAGAAAGATTCACGTCCCTTTTCAGGCCTTGCGTTTTGTCCGGGCCGTTGGGGGGAGCGATTTAAAAAGTCGACGATCATTCAGTAGTGTCTATATTCAAAAAAGAATTTACAACACAGGGAAGACGACGATGGCAATGGTGGATGAATCAAATGGCAACTAATTTGTTCCCACGTCTGTGCACTTTGATTTTGTGCCGCCAGCACTATAGAAAACAAATTTTGGGATAATAAAGATCAAATAAACGACAATTAAAGTACCCAGTTTGGCAAGCATCAAGTGGGTGAAGGGGAGGGCTCACCCGACCAGATTTTTTGAGTTGCTGATGGTTCGCAGAAATCGGCCGACTCACTGTCGTCGCAGCTTTAGATGTTTAACATCAAGCAGAAATTCAAATGGTCAGCCGAGTTTGTCGGCCTTGCGCGCATCTATTTTTGTTTCTTTTTACTGTCTCCACCTTTTGGCGGATGTTTAGCGGGCATGCTAGCTGAGTGCGTTGCTAGCCATCACATCGATGGAGGATGGTTGAGTTTCTGCAGGCTGACTTATCCGATCAGGTGGCTCTTTTGCGCCATGCTCGGCGAGTTCTTTGTTCTGTCGTGTTCTCCTGGTTTTCTTAGTGCCGGTGTGACTGTATTACTCTGCTGTTTTCGTGTGTAATAGTGCAGAAATTCACGAGCCACAGTAAGGTCACGATGACCTGTGGATGGAGTTGGCCCCCCTCGAGAGTGTTGTTCTGTCCTTCGACAGTCTCCCCCCCCCCTAATGTCCAACGGGGTCCAATGTATGACCAATTTTACCAATAGATGTTACACAGTTCTACATAATTTAACAAACGGGATGCCTCGGAGGGATGCACTAAACCCCTCCTTGAACGCCGCTATCAGAATTCTATACCGCGCAACAATTACCACGCCGTCTTGTCCTACTCCTTCCAATGCTCGTTTCTATGCAAATGTTTGCCCTCATGCAACCCGTCTTCATGTTTTCATGTAACAGTGCAAGTTCGGTGTTGCTTGCTTTTCCTAGTATTTGACTTTAAACCTCCGTACATCACATAAAACACGCGTAACTAGGGTCAACCAGCACTGACCGAAAATGTGTCTTGGAATGATTCACGATGGTTACGCCTCTTAAAGAGTTTTTCCGCGATAAGTATTTTCCATCGGTTTGCTAACTTCACGACAGACACGTTCGTTTATTTTACCTTCCCTCTACACTCACTGTTTGCGCACTATTTGAACTTGAGAGTTCGACTGCGATGCTTCATCGCCTGCGGTGGGCAGACTGCTTAAACATCCTGAGAAGGGCTACGGGGAATTTTTATCCCAAGTCACCTGCGTTCTTCTGTCTTCAAAGGGATGTGCGCGGGCCTACAGCCACAAGATTGAGTCAAATGAGCCCTGTTATTTTGGCAGGCAGTTATTTTGCGCTGGCTGTAGGTAAACCGATACACATCTTCATCAGAGGCTGACTAGAAGTGACTGCCGCCCGAAACAATGTGGTAGGTAGGTATGTCATGACCGTTGAAGCTCGACATCAGCTGATCATAAACACTCACTTTGGCAAAGTTGCTACTCCCCCCCCCCGTTCTTCTAAATTTAAAACATGTGTCGCTATGATTACCACGTGCTGGACCCATCATGTGATCGAAGACGTAGAAAGACAGCGGCCGCCTGTCCGACAACCTCCGACGAAGAAAATGAGTAGGCGGTTAACCTTATTGCGGAACGGACGAACCAGAAAGGACTTACGACTTCTGACAATGCTAGGACGACGCTATGGGATGCGTTTGTGGAGGTCTTGGTGTTAATCTGCTGCCAAACCACACCCTACAGACGATGGGCCTCCACGGAGCCCTGATCCAAGACTTAAATCACTATTCCCACACAGAAGGCACGCCGCACAAGAGTTGTCAGCAACTGACAACTAGAAGTCGGAGCAGCCTAGGACTTTGTCGAAAGTTCAGACGGGGGACTTAGAAAGGCTCAAGTTCAGTGCGGTTAAAGCAGCAGTGGTTAGCTCCGAACTTGGGCTGCTTTAAACCGCTCTTAGCTCTCTGACAGTTTTTTAATGAGGACAACGATGATGAACGAGCGTGTGTAAAGAAGCAGCTTGCTGAGGCAACTGAAAAGCTGAACTCTCCACAATGCTAACAAGTGTTTCCAATTTAGACGAGGGAAGAACACGGAATTGACGCTTCACTTTTAAGAATTTACTCTTTTTGCCGATTTTTCTTGCTATCGACGAGACGATAATCTGGCCGAATGAGGCATTCATGTCAGAACACAGATCCCACGAGGTAGATTAGTCACTGGAGAAAATGCCACGTACAGTCAGTTAATAAATCAGAAGAAACTTCTAGGTCAGCTGGCGTGCCGACGTGAAGAGCAATGAGCAATCTCTTGAAATTTTAGCATAAATACTGAAATGCGGATTCGACCAGAAATGATGCAATGTAACATAATTGCGACTGAAATATTTTGATATTATGCTACGCTATAATCAACAGTAGAACAAGTTTAGGTAATTATTCGTAATCCGAATCGCATTCCAAAATTTTCTGCCAAACTTTTATGAGATCAGTCTTGGACGCATAGAAGAACAAGCCTTTTGTATAATGAACATGGTTGCGCCTCTCTTTTCTGCGTGAGTGCTTATTTATTTCACACGACACCTGTTTATTATTGTTCAGAGTGTCCTTTAAGCTGGTCGCCAATCGAAATTTCGCGAATTAATCTTCACTAACGTTGTTTAATATTATAGGGGCATGGAAATTAAGGGGTTATTTTTAGTTTACACAATGCGTCGACCGGCCTTACCCTGCATCGTAAGAAGAGCGCAACTTTGAAGCTGACAGGTTTTGGCCCTCAAATCTTGTGGGTATCCGTGCTGTCTCACCCATGGGTACAAATATTCAAATTAATACACGATTGACGCTGATGTATCAACCAGACTGCTTAAAAGATTAGGATTATCTCTTTTGTCTAATCCCAAAATAGAATCGCCACACACTAAACCTCCGTTAAGCCCGCATGGTGAAAGCCTGCGCAGTAGGATGTGATTAATAACGTCCTATTTTACAATTATGCAAGCCCCTCCCCCATGTAAATGGGATCAAGAGTAGAATGAGTTTAATTCCATTCCCAAAAAAATGAAGACGTGTCTTGCTATAAGCAGAGGGTGCTTTATCGTTTGCGCATGGAAACAATTACATTGTCCGGATGTGTTTTGAGAACAGGAACATCGCAACTGAAATAAATGGTAATGTTTATTCCAACCTTTGAAAACGTTTAATGCTTTAGCATGCACAAGCAGCTAGTTCAAACACATATTTACTCGAACTGCTCGTCTACAACATCATCAACATAGAGTATAGATCGCTCAAGTAGAAAGCGTCACTCGTATATTCAGCAAAAGAACGGAGGCGACTTAATTTCGATTTTAATGTTTATTTTCTTTTCACTTTCAAGGTTACTGCCGTTTGAATACAATCAAAAAGATAAATATTCGAAGTTTCAGAGATTCTCTTCTTGCCCTTTTCCCGTGAATCAACTGGAGACCTTGCTGTGGAAAATGCGCATCTTCATCTTAGCCGTCGATTAGAAAGCCTGAACTTTCACCTTCATGGTACAGGTAATAGCCCTCACTCTCCAAAAGGTCATCCTAACCTCAAAAATGATGAGTAGTCCCGCAATGCCTTTCCTAATTCAGCATTTTGAAAAACTGCACTGCTAATTTCTGAAAGCTGAAAAACTTAAGTTTTAATAATACTAAGAGGTTTTCTTTTGCTGTGATCTTGTAGATTGATAAGGACCCACACTGTGGAGTGTGTACGGGCAAGGAAGCAAATTTAAAACGATTTAAAGAAAAAACACCTTGTCAAATGGAATTTAAATGCATCTGCTACTCTGCTGTGGGAGAAAGTTCAGCCTCCAGTACAGGTGCACTTGTGGAATTCAGTCAGAATTGCAGCCGCGGGGGGGTTAAGGACGCATGCGGTGGGCAGGATGATAAGTAAAAGATACAAATTCTCATCAGCGCAGTAGACTAAGGACGCAAATGAGACACGGGGCCTGTCTCTTACAATAGTAGCACTAAAACAAAACGGGCGTTGACTTCGACTAGTAAAATGTCCAACTCCCACTTCTTTTACTGCACTGCTATTATTATCTAGACAAGGAAGTAAAGTCCACATTTGCAGACATGAGCTCAGCAATGCTTATGGAGGTGTTTGTGGGCGTCGACCACTAGAAAACTATTTTGTGCGTGTCCGGAAACATCGCTGAATGATTTATTGTCCGAAGTGTCAGCAATGGACCCTGAAATGTCACTTGTTAGCACAGAAATGGTACGTTTATTGAAGGTACCGCCTAAGCGTTGAAAAAAATGACCGAATCCGGAACAGTGTCCGAGTCAGCCAGTTATCTGGCGCGGCAAACCAGCAGGGCTTTAAAAGCGTTTTTCAAATGCAACAGCAAAAAACGACTTTGTAAGTCAACTTCAAATTTAACTAAATACCATTGAAATACTGCATTTATCGTAAAAAAATACGTGCTGTCCCCTGAAATATTAATTGAAATTCTGAAGTGCGTTTTCCATTTCAAAAGGTCACTTAAGTAAAATTTTCATGTTATTTATCATGTCCTATAATACGGAAATATTCCAAATCATAGATTTTTTCAACACCATGAAATCCTCAAGCGCACACATCACAACAGCAGATTTATTAAATCTGCTTATAAAGTGGAAGACTTGATCCATACACATTAAAAAATTTTATGAGCCCTATATCTCCCCTTTTTGAATGGCATGCAAGAATTTATAATTTCCTTTGCCCGAAAAGAATACAGCTTTTGGGCTTCAAGATCCTGAATGCAAGTATAACGGCAGATCGGGCACGAACGTATTTTAAAATTATTTAGTCTATATTTTTCATATCCCTTATTCAACACAAGCCCTAAGATATTTTGCTCAACCCTCAGTACAAAACAAAATGTGTCCAAAACTGAAATTGTTAGCAGGAAGCTGATTGGCGAGCGCTCGCCTTCGGCGATTCTGTATTTGACCCGTTTACAATGTAAGAGAAGCTATATAAATTTAATCGGCTTAGGTTGCTCTCTGTGGCATCTGATGTATTGTAGTACAGATGAAACGCATGATTAAGTTTATCTCCCCTAAAGACATTGTTGTCTAATTGACGAAATCATTGAAGATCTTGCTAAAGAAAACGGGACGTGGGTATTACGAGGCCAAAGTCGTACAGTTTTCTCATTAGAGCACACTTTGCGATCATTCTGGGTTTACTGGATGTGTTATTGGCGTATCATTTTGGCGACAAATGGGTCTTTGAGTGAGTATTTGCGAACGTTTTACTTTGCTGCGCGTTTTTCTTGGCTTGACAGATAAAAACTATGACTGAGTCACTTTCCATCTCGGCCTGTCTGCCCTCTGTTCTTTCTGACTTTGGTTCTGTTCGACATCCATTTACTATACCCGTACACCTTAGGCCAAGGTCAAACGGTGATTATGGAAGAGCGAAATAGCAATGCACAATGTTGTCACCGATAGTGACGGACTTTTAGTCCCCCCTTCCACCCCCGACAGTTCAACAGTCGCTTCCGACGACGTCCACCGTATGTCTCGCAGCAGAGTAAGAGCAGGGACGTTGACGTATGCGAAACTTTTGCTTGTGGTGATAGTGGACTTGCACAACATCTACCACACTCTCTCCTCCCCCACCTGGACCAGGTGTCAAGACAGAGTCAAGATGACCGGAGTCGGTGAAGGGCGCAGGTGGATGGCACGGTCGAGCCCGCATCTTGTTCTACTTCACGCCCACTGGTTCACACAACAAATAACCCGGTTTTTATTCACAACAACAATGAGGGGGCGGCAGGGGTCCCAGTGTGTTTGACGTACGCCAGCAACCGGGGCCGCCACAGCACCCCTAAATGTTGGCATTTGTTATGGTGCGCAACTGCGATAACGCCTGCTGGAATCCAATATTCCCCCCATGTTGATCCAGTGCATCAACCACGTGGCTCGTCTGGGGGCACAATTTTCCCACCCCTCACCGACCCTGGCACATACATCGTACAGACGGCAACAACAGCTGCACAGAAAGCAACGCTAACTAAACCGTTTTCACCCACCTCCGCTCTGAACGTTCGTCTGATGGCGCTAGTGGGACTCTTGCGTTTCCAACCTGGGACATGGAACGTAACCCTCTGTGGCGTCGGTCCGCCGCAACTGCTCACAAAACGCCAACCCCAAAGTTAAGGAAACTCTGACCATATTAAGCGCGCCCGCCTGTCTTCTGGGTCTCAAAGTGTGGAGCACACTGTAGCTGCGGAATGCGTTTTCGCGCAGGGTGTTTACGTTCCCCGCCCTGTCTGATGTCCTGGACCTGTATGACCTGCTGCGCGTCTAGCAGACAACCGTTGCACCACCCAAACCTGCCCCCCCACGCCATCAACAACAGTAGGTGGGTTAACTCATGAAATCTTAACAGAAATTCCGAAATGCGTTTTCGCTTCGAAAAGATTAATTAAGTAGGGTTGTAAAACCAATCATCGTGCAGTATAATTCTATATTAATTCAGTTACCCAATGACGCCGGCCTTCGAACAAACTTCTTTTCGGCTGTATCCAAGAACCATGCTTCGTTAAAAAATGGTTACTTAATTAGCATAGATTTTTTCATTTATTTTCGATGCCCTTAGATATGCAATTATATTTCATGGAAAACAGGAATAAAAGTATTTTTCCTTTAACTCATTAGGTAGAAAATAACGTCTTCTTCCAATTTTATACTAAAAGTAAGGGTATAATTCGGTTATAAAAAAACGTTTATAATTGTCAGATTTTTTAATACCGTAAAATGGACCCTCACAAAACATCATGTCTCAGCATTTACCACTGTGGTCTGTAAGGTTAAAAATCCCGCTCAAATCAACTGCTTACTTTTATGAACCCCATATGGTCTCCTTTTAGTACCGCAAATAAATGCATGGTTTTCCGTACGTGAGAATTATACGGCTTGTAGATTGGAAACCCTGAGTGCAAGTGTAACAACAAATCGGCTTAAGATTATTCGGGAATCGGAAAACTTTTATAAAATCAAATTATACCTTTAATTCGAGTGTTAAACTAAAAGTATACGTAATTTTTTACTGAATAAGCAAAAGAATGTTTTTATGCATATCTTCCATGAAATATAATTGAATCTTTAAGGTCATCGAAAATTAATGAAAAAATTCGTGCCACTGATGTAGTTTTTTTGTGTAATATGGTTTTTGGATGCAGCAGAAAGGAAGTTTGTTCGAAAGCCGACGGCCTGGGGTAACTGAATTATTATAGAATTATGCTGCCTGATGATTGGTGTATAACCCTATTTAATTAATCTTTACGAAATGGAAATACATTTCGGAATTTCTGTTGAGATTTCATGAGTTGTAACACAGTTGCAGACTCATCAGACACCTCCAAGTGCGCAGTAACACCAGCCGTCTCTCCCCACGGGAAGTGCTTACGCGAAATTTTAGGGAGCTTATGTAAACTTAAGCTAAAACTTAGCCTATACACTGCTTCAGCCCTTACCCCAATTTTATCTTTGACAGGATAGACCAGAATGCTTATGCCTGCCTTATTAGATGCCGTCAGTCAGCCTTACGAAACCCAGGCTGGTAGGGCACCTGAGGTTTGGTCCCGGGTTCTTTTGGTCAGTAAGTCCAATGCTTGTTGCCCTGTCGGCGTGCGTCCCACCACAGTAGGTAACATACCGACAGGACAACGAGCCTTTAGTTCAGGGATTAGGCTGTTGGATCGCTGTCGGAAATCTCACTGCTAATCTCTGCGTGACTGCCTGAGGAACTCAATATTGGGCACCAGGACACATCTGGACGAGTAGGTTCCGTAACCTGATTGAAGTACGTTCCACTACCATGCCTGTTTTTAACCCTCGCCTTAACCCCAACTTCACTTTTAATTCTAACTCCTTGTTGTCCTCAAAATTAGCGCAAAGCTTCCGAAACAGGGGAGCTCGTATTCCCGTGACTCACCGTTATGTGCTCAGCAGACTCTGCGCAGCAAGGTAAACGCGCTCCGTGAGCCAATCTGATCCCACTTCCGTTGAGCGGAGCAATGCGCATCAGCTTATTTGCTAGGCTTCCCGAAAAGTCTGCGAAAGGCTGTTTCTTATGGAGTGAACGAGTAACAGATCAAACACCTCCACGCACCATGCTGCCACCTCAGCCCGTAGCAACTGAAGTCATTCGCAACCAACGCCGCGTCCTGTTTTTTTTCAGCAATATGATTAAGCATGCAGGATGCTGGCATGCCCTTTTTTATCAAGCATCTCTGTCTACCCTTATTTCTGACAAGTGGCAACCAGTATGCCGCGGGCTATACAAAAAGAAGCCTTTCTTTCAAAGCAGCATTACTTACTGATGATGACGTAAACTGCTATAAACCGCCTTAAATAAGTCTGCACTAAGCAGGCCTGTCTCTGCAATACAACTCGAGTGGTTTCACTGGCGTGCCACTGCGCCGAGCCGCACAGTTTTTTCTGATATTTCAGTGCATTTGTAAAGAGGCAGGACCGTCGGCATTTTCTTCTGCCTGCCATTCTGCATATCCAGGTACAGATGAAAAAGACCCCGTCAGGCAATTCACGGTACTAACCCTATGGCAGAAGGAGTTAAAAATCGGTTGGGAATGGGCCAAATCTGCGCTATCTGCATCAGGCCATTTGTACTTTAATAGGCAATAGCCCAGCACGGAATGGAGACGTGCAACGGGCAACGGACTTTACTCCTGTACACTAATCTGGCTACTTACTGTGAAAAGCTCGTGCGCAAGCGATTGCAGCTTTCTTCGCCCTCATTTGGACCCGAAGGTCACAAGGGACTAAACGAGCTCCCTACGCCTGAAAGGAACGGTGTAGGTGATGAATAAAGAAAAATTGCTCTATTTAGTATGACATGCTATAGATGACAAAACAGGTACTAGCTAAAAGTCCAGCCAGGCGTGTTTTGCCGATATTCTGTCGCTCCATGACACAGCTGCGAGAGGTTTAGGTTTTTCATTGGGTCCTCCTGCGTCTAACGAGTTTTTAAATTGCGGTTTTTCTATTTCCTCAGAAATTAATTGCTAGCTTGGAGTAGACCAGTCCATTTGTGACCTACAGACTCAGAATGAAATTAATGAATATAACGCGGTTATTCCGCCATGAATAATGGACTTCGGCCCAAATATTCATACTAGATTTCAGTCTGCCCCTAGGGGTCCCAAGTTAGGAATTAGTTTCCGAACAAATTAAAAAGTCTGAGAAGCTTTAGCTACTGTCCAAGTAATTAAATTTTATTTATACTGCCTATTTTTTACCCGGCTTGCTAGTTTGAACTGAATTATAAGATAAATTCAAATTTAGATGGTGTACTTTTCATATTTAGTGTGAGAGAGAAAAACGTTTCGGATTTTTGTCTGAGGCGAATGACGCAGGTTTATTTTTACAATCCTGCGGTTAAAATAATTTTTGAAAGCATAACGACAACTACAAGGAAAGTGACATATTCTACTATCCACCAAACGATTAATACATATTTTGAAAATTTATTACAAGGTTTGTTCCTACGAATTCGGTTTTACATAAAAATTGAATTCTAGGCATTGCTCAAGAGCTAGCCCTCAATTAGGTTTTTATTTAGGCGTTTGTTACCTATACAGGTTGTTAAAACGTATTATTCCATCGTTTGGATGCCTAGCACTTTAATATTGTAATTTTTTGCGAGAAATTGTGAATGTCTTTGAATAGGACTTGATCTTAAATGATTTTAAATGCTTTACTATGTAAAATGTCCCCTTTTCTATGTTTTGTATTCCACATTTGTACGTTCTATAACACAAGAACTTACGAGACTGCTGCTGAAACGTTGGACAATTTAAATATTTGTCATTTTTTCTATAAAATTTGGTCCGCTTTTTCTTAGCATCAAAGAGTTAAAAGAAGTACACGCTTAATAAGTAGCTGTTTTTCCATGTAGAAATTACGTGGGCAAAACATCTCTAAACCCACGTCTATGAACGTGACAAAACATGGGACTGGCTTAGACTGTGATTCTACTCTGTGCTCTCAATGGACCCAAACCGCTTTGCATCTCGAGACAGAAGAAACTGTTTAGACAACTCGCACATTCAGTAGGCTTCCTCAAACCGCCCTGACAGCGGCGCTCCCCTCAAGCTGACCTTTGTCTCAGACGACACACACGCGAACCTTTTCCGTAACGAATGCCCGACCTCCGTATCAGCCGAGAGCACCCAAAAGGACTACAGTAAAAACGATACACTGCAGTCCAGCCCTCAGTCCGGTAGAAATTCAGGTTAGTTTGATAGCTTTTAGCCTTCCGGGCTGCGCCTCCTAGCCTGTAATGATATCCTCGATATGCAGTCGCGGGCTTATAGCGAGGAATTAACCCTCGGATCCGAGCTGAATCGACCAAATTCACTGTTCCCTCTCTCTCTCTTTCGCTCTTCCATGACCCTGTCGACTGGGGCTGAGATTGGACTCTGTTTGCTAACGTGGCGTCGATCTCTAGTATAACCCCGGGCAACCACTAGCAAAAGTACGCTACCGAATGTCTTACACTACAATACAATTTTTGGACTGCAAGACCGCTTTTGGGCAACCGTTATTTCCTGTTCTCTGTCATCCACCTGGTTGTTGTACCTACAGCAATCCTCCTCCTCCCCTCCGCTTATTTTACTGGCTAGCCAACTTCCTTTATTACATGGCTCACGTCTGAGGCGTCTGAATCAGAGTAATCCTGAATTAAGTGTGTTCATGCGGACGTTACAAGTAATGGCTTCGGAAAATATTTTCGATCGGATACGGGGATAAGGGCCCCCCTAATTACAGACGGCAGTCGGATCTTATTCCGTAGCCGTAGCTGGAGCTGACAAGTTCCAGCCTAACCCCTTATCCCAATATTTAACCCAAACCCCAGCCCCTAACCCTAACCCTTAAGTTCAACCCATAACCTTAACCCCTTACCCTGTTCCCTGACCCCAAACCCCTAACATATACGGCTATAAAATAAGACCTTGTCCAGGCGGCTTTGCGCTCAATTTGGAAGGGCTACCTATTCTCTTGTCCCAACCTTAACCCAGACCCTAACACTAAACCTAGCAATTCTTACTCACTTATTGGCGTCAAAGTGGAGGTCAAGTCAAAACCTGGACCGACACTGTTCGTCAAGACATAGGAGTGATTCCTAGGTCCTTAGTATTCAGTCTCTCCAGCTGGTGAAGAGAATGGGCTAAGCTATCCAGATTCGCGATCGCAAGTTGTCGCGCATGGATACGTACAATGCGTGACGTCATCGAGATCGCCTAGATTAAGCGTGGTTGCAGTCCCACCATTTACAAGTACAAGCGTGGCCGTCTCCTCATGGCCATCACTGGCATCTCTTTGTACTCATACGGTTACAGTTTTTTTATTTGCCACTAGCGAAGCGTGTTTGTGAGCATATTGGAATTTGCCCTAAACCAGACCGACCTCAACGAGCAGCTCATACTTAGACTGCCGAGCGCTATCCTTTGGCAGAGCTCGGTCAGCAGACGTAGGTTATATAGGGAGATTTTTGACAAATACTTTTTGGTATGGTGTGTCATTAGCGGCGGTATGCGAGTGTTTTGATGTAGTGCAAGACGTTAAACAGAACAGACTGCCAGTACGTGACAGGCAAACTGTGGAATATCGAATCGAGTCATGTCGCATGTCGAGTTTTGTTCAGACACTCGACTCGCACGTTTCGCTGGTCATCGTATGGAGCTATCCTACGAGTCGCCACTCCCTTATCACAGAATAATTACTGAACGTGGTTTGACATAATTGTCTGTCCCGGATCAGTGCGGATGTACTAAGGAGTATCTAATACGGAGAAGAGATGTCATGTACATCTAATGACAGTTTCGGCAGTTCGATTAGGACAGGCAGACGCAAATGAAAAAACCTGAGTATTCATCAATACTCATTGGTAGATAAGGACTGTGGGTCATAAACGGAAGTTAACCAACGAAGCAGGATTTGTTCTAACAACGGGTTTAGCATCTAGCGGCAACGTTACAAATTTCCTTTATCGATAAGGAGAGACTTTTGACTCTTACAGAATTCGCCAGCCGAGAAACCGGGTTGGTTGTCATTACTCGAAAAGCCCTCACAACAACTGCGAGGAAGTGTATCTGCCGCGTGGTTTGTATTCATCAGGTCAGTAAACAAGGTCGAATTTGAAGGGCGACAGCTCCAACCTCCGGCGTTCGACCTCTCCTTTTGTGAATAGCCGTAGGTACAGCCAGTAGAACGCTAATCTGCATTGAGTATAAACTGATTACTTTGGTGAAAAATGCATCTATTTTCGTATGGATTCCACTACAGCACATGCTTCTTTCTCGATAGCAGAATGATGTCGCTCATTGAAAGGAGACTGTGCGAGATGAATTTCCATGGTCGACTCTTGTGTTCAAGTGGGACAGCAATCCCGAGGTCTGAAGCGCCAGTTTTGACAGTTAGTGGGGTATCATACTGATTGTGGCCTTCGCAAGTTCTTTCTTAATGGCCTCAAATGCCTCCGCTACTTCTAATATAAAGAGCGAAGGTTTTATCGCGAGTGGGCAGACAAATTTTATTGGAGGAATGCGATATCTATTGTTAATAGTAGGCGAACAATTCCACAGCTCGTTGTTGTGACTCTAGGTCATGCAAGGGAGTCATTTCGCGAAAGGGCCTTAGGCAATTGGGATGCAGTCTAGTGTTGCCCTTGCACACCTCGTAGCCAAGAAGCTTTATGTGCTTAGCGGCGATGACACCTTTAGCTTCACTGGAGGCCAGTTCGTATCTTACGGCCATGTTAGAAAGTTTTCAAAGGCTTTAGTAATCCTCGGCGAAGCCTTCTACTAACTAGCACTTTACCCGAGACACCCAGAGTACACCCGTTATCTTTCCCCCCTACAATTTGACCACTAAGATATGACTGAAGCATTTCCCAGGCGTTCAAAGCTGGGCCTTCACAGAACTCCCATTCCGCTATATCCTACTCATCGCGTCGGTGCTGAAACCAGCTGAGTTTCTGTGAGTCAGCGCGTCTGAGATAGGGTGAAGTGGCTTTTTGTCCAGTGGGGGCATCGTTGGTGAAGGTGCTTTGCCCCGAGTCGCTCAATCTCCGAAACGAAGATGAGCGGTGCCGTGATGTCGCAGTAGTAGCCGTGCGGTTTTATTTGAGTGCGCGTGCGCGGAAGCGGCGAGCCAGGGCGACGTTCGCGACCAACCAGTGCGAGTTCCGAGAAGGCGACGCGTATAGTCTACGTACAATTGAGAGCACTTGGGGGCTGGTATGTGGTAACTAACTTTGTGCTGTTGCCTCTTTAGGGTGCCAATGATTTAGGTAGGGAGGAGACCGGTTTAGGGCAGTTAAAATGGTTTTGTACGTGAACGAGAGGGTATGTTAATCATACGTGCAAGTGGTTATGGTGGGATGGGAGGGGGGTGGATAAGGTAGTTGTGATTTAATGCGAAGACTCGCTATGCGTAATTGTGGCCACGCTTCGTTTCCCAAATAGGACTTTAGATGCTGCCAGAAGATCCACGGGGAGTTATGTACAGTCCCGTGTCAAGCACAGCTTTCGATCGAGGTTTTTCGAAAATAGTTTATTTAAGAAGTCAAGTTCGGCAAATGTGCACTTTCGATTATTACTTAGCAGGCCTGTATAGTAGTGTAAGGGAGGGTAAAGTATCAAAACTTTAAACAGCCAATAAACGGTCGGTTAGGAATGTCCAGAGGTTAGGGGTCAGAGGCCAGTTCTGCCAGGACCGTAGGCAGGGAATGAGGGAGAAGGAGGTGTCTGGCTGTTAATAACGTGTGTTTCATCCCTGTTCAGTTGTCTGGACGTTCTAGCTTCGATATCCGGTCACCGTCTGAATGAAACTTATTCCGTTCTGTCTAAGCTTGGGGGTTTACTCACGGGTTTTGTAGGCAATTCTGCGTCACAATACATGAAATCAGCAAGTGAACGCTGAAAATAAATATCATTCTTCCTGTAAAGAGTTGCCGCCACCGCTGTGGCTCATCGGATGCGATGTCTACTATGTTTAGATAGCGAAAGCTTTGACATTTCTGCGCAGATCACGAGAAAGTCGAGCAAAGTACTAACGAATGTCTTTTGTAAAATCCGGTATCCTTTTTGCAACTTCTGCGTCGAAAATGTATAGCGGCATTTTAAACAATGCACATGGTGTTTTTCAGATGGTTTAAAATTATCCTGAAGTCAATCGTTGTTTGAATGAAAAAAACCTCATGACGATATATTTTTATACAATTTTATTTTTAACCGCTCACTTAGGTAACTCAGGAAAACTAGGTTTGTGTAATAATTGGAGATACAAACTTGCAGTCAGTGACTGATTTCATTAAAAATCAATCGAAATTCTGAAATGCGTTCTCGATTAGGAAGGGTTTTCTAAGTGAGGTTACAGTACCTTTTATCTTGTGATATAATCCAGGACGTTGACACTTAAATACACTTCTCTTCGGCCGCCTCAGAAAGCAGCCCTCGTAAAAAAATGACTACCTAAGTAACATGCACCATCTCTGTCAATTTTGATGAGCATTTAATCCAAATATATTTTGTAGAAAATCTACAAAAATATTTTTGACTCGATTTACTTTTGCGTTTTCGTTTGGTTTTTTCAAAATATATGCTGTATAATTTCCACGTAAGTAAAAAAACGCATTCTTTTAGGCCTTTAAGAAAGTACCATATGAGATTAGTGAATTGTTGCAACGGATGTGTATTATGTTGCATACTTAATGAGGAGGCATGTTAAACAGACAGATACGATGTCACTCGAATGGGCATTGCACAGTCTTAAAAAACCTCATTTTATAAATTTCCTTAAGCCAAAAGACACCCTTTTTTCGAGTGGGTAATTTGAAGAAGACTTGATTTGCTACCAGATGAGCATTATAAATAACAGTCATCGAAGACTTTATAAAATATATTTAAATCCGCAAGGACATTCGAAATCGATAGAGAAATGCTTACTGCTTAAGTAGTCCCTTTTACCGGGTGCGGTTTTCATAGGCGGATGAAAAAAGTGCATTTAAAATCCAACAACACCGCGTATCTGAAATACCATAATGTTACTTTGCAAGAAAGAAAATTCTGCAGCCCCACTTATGTACTACTTCCTAATCCAAAACATATTTCAGGATTTTTTAAATTTCGTAATATCAATCAGTGACTGTAGCTGCGGGTAAATTCGGAGGACACTTGGGTTAGAAAAATGCGTCCAAAAAGAGAGCGGGGACTGGCATGGCCATTTCAAACTTATTCGACGTCATAGGCCAATCATACCCTCCCAGATCGAGACCCTGGATTCTTTGCCAGGTATATCAGTCTGTTGTCTCGTCAGTTGCGATTAGAAATAAACACTATCGTAGGAAGGGCGTTAGAAGATCGGATTGCGAGGCATACTCGCACCGTAGTAGCTTTGGGTTATTTTGCGATCAGGAATTTCCAAATGCCTAACACAGACGTCCTCCATCCACCGTTGCTTGAATTCAAGTTGCTAGACACCGAGAGAGTGGTTGACTTTACACAAGACTATAACTATTAGAAGGACAGTTTAGGCCTCATTTTTTTACATTTTATTCCTTCCACACATAAGACATCGGGCCATAAATGATAATTCGGGAAGTTAGTATGCTGGACTTCCCAGCGCGTGGGTCGGGTAGACTTTGCGCCAATTGACTACACCATATAGAATTCGATCTGCAAATCGCTTTGCTGTTGTAAACTGTCATCGTGTACTAAGATAATAACCAAACCGTACTCAAGGACACCGGCTGTATACGAGAGCATTTGAAATTTTGTCTTGAAATGGGCATTCTGTAAGCAAAACAAGAAAAATTACAAGACAACATTAAGGACTAAGATGAATGTAGGCATCTATACGACGACAGACTAAGGGCTGAGAGACGTTGTACGGTATCAAACGTTTAATTTTATTTTAAAAAGGTTTTAATAGAAGGGGAAAATGGTGAATTAGGGGACAGGGTATTACTCAGTTACTCAAAAGTTGACACTTCATTGGAAAACCTGTCGAGGAAGTCGGGAACGGGAGATGGTAGCGGTAGAAACATTATATACTTATTGTTGCTAGGTAAGAGGAAGGATATTTCTTAACGACCACACAGAGACATGCCGCAAACAATCCTCTAAAAGCAGGAAATTAGTCTCACTTTTAATACGGCCACATACGTAGCGTATAGGCAGTCATTTGGCTGCCTCAGATCACCAATGTGATGGTATGATTGAAAACTCTCTAAAAGTATTCCATAGCTCCGAATAGGCACACGACTAGTATCGGCGTTTTGTTTAGATGAGTGTAGTAGGTATCCTTTCTCCGCCACAAATGCTTGAGGGCCTTCATCCGACCCTAACCACAGTCACCCTGAAATGCCTTCTATCTATGGGCATCAGAAAACTTTCACATCTTAAAGATTTTACTACTTACACTCCTTATAAGAGTTCCCAGGCAAAATGGCAGCGAAAAGGTTATCCTACCATACCAAACGCAGGGACAGGTAACGATACCAATGTACCATAGACCGCTTTGAGTTAACACACTATTTTGAGTTGAAAAAATGTGATTCCTGGTGCTCAGATGTGAAAGAACTTTTGAGCGCTTGTCAGATATGTAAAATAAAAGTGGGAATGCTTAGTCATTATAAGTTCATTTGAAGCTTTTAACGGAACCATTTCTGAAGACCCAAACAACTCCAAGTAGAGGTTTTGTCGAGCGAAGCTGTAGGACCTACGGGATCGGCGGGCCTAGAATCACTGATAACGTTCGTAAAATCAGTTGTCGGCGTTTTTCTCCTCGTCATGGTAGTCATCGTACTCCACGTCGCAATAGGTACACCCCTCTGCTACACAGATTTGACAGATATCAGCGGCTGCAGAATGATTACGCTTCCGTAGTGCGGGCGAGACCAAGTCTATACAATCGACAACAGCACAGTCGGGTCTGACAGCACTAATATGCAGTCGTTTGGGCTGGAAGAAGACACCAGTTGTCTGGTTCTCTGTATTATATATATCCGAGGAGTTCTGTCATGCGATGCGTTTTTACTACTGAAAAGTATTAAAGGCAAAGGGTTAGGAAGGATGCGACATCACCTGCTAGCCACTGATTAGGATGGTCAGCAGTACGATGTAATGTGAAAGGCAATCCTCATCAACTGAGCGCACTCCAGCAACGGGTACCCAATGTCAGTGAGTGTGAGTGACTGGTGTGGCCCGGGGGAGGGCCATGTTTCTGACCCATCAGCTAGCCACCAATGTCATGCAGCCGCAACTAAACGGGCACTTATTAGATATTTTAATTGCATACAGGGATGTACAATCGTCATAAGTTCCTACGGCACTTTGAACAGAACCACTTTTTCTGGTCTTAAGGGAGCGTTATTTAGGAGGTTTTTTCGAGCAAAACTGTAGGAAATATGGGACCTTCAAAGGATCGGCTGCAGCACAAGCTCCAGGAAAAACGGCTATAGCCACAAAGCCTGCCACTGCAGCTGCAGAAAATAAGAACTTATTTCTAAGACTCCCTTTTCTAGGAGACGCAGCAAGCGAAGTAGTGAAATGACATGTAAGGATGACTATCACGAGCGCCTTCCCCTCGACGAACTTGCCCACATTCTTCGCCAACTCTCCCTCCCCCCCCCCCCATTAGGATTGGGAGGCAAAGACCGACTGCCTTTACGGACCACATTGGTGTGTATTTATCCGTTTACCCGCTTTTATGGAGCGGGATATATTAGCCGTGCATCGAGGCGTCTGGAAAAGAGGGTACGTGAACTCGTACCTGCAGGACAATTTAAAAGGGAAACTCGGTCTATTTCAAGTTCCATTCCCGCACAGCTAATCGACACGGACCATCATGCCGATGCCAAAGACGCCTCACAAGTTATCTGCCGAGCGCCAGCACACTTCTCTAAAGGTTTACGTAAACGGGTGCTGTTAACACTCCAGGAAGTGGTTGTTCCGTCGGTAAATCTAGCGCTCTGTTTTCGCAGGACGTTGATACAGGCAGCTTGTCTTGCCTTGCCGAATCCAGGTGGTGATCGCATGCTGTACCAACCCCCTGAGAACAGTCGCACGCATTTTTCTCGTTCGACATGCAGACGGTGCTCACAGCCTAACCTGAATGCCTCCCTTCCCCCCTCCTACCCCAGCTCTACCGTCCTTAATACGCCGACTCCGTCATGCAGGCAGCTTCGGAATCACAAATTTGACTAACCCTGTCCCATAGCCCACAAGTTCATTATTTATGTAATTATATTTGTTTGATGAGAGATTGCCGAAAACGTGTGTTTACCAAATGACTTTTTAAACATATATTGGTAGGAGGGTTTGTACGTGATTCTTCCAGCTCCAGTTATGGCAGTTTCATGCACTAACCGATGTTGTTCTCCTTTTCACTCGCGATGTAAGCCTGATTTTAATTTGTAAAACTGCTCTACTGATCCGGTAAGCCGTGTCTTTTATGTGCATCCAAAATGACAGTTAATGCCGTAACAGAAGATGTGTTAACTCGTGGCATGTTAATTGAAATTCTTAAATTCGTTTTTACTCGAAATGATTACTTAAGTAGGGCTGTAATATTAACCACCATGCAGCATAATCCCGAGATAATTCAATTTATTCAGGATTCTGGCTTCGGAGCGAACTTTCCAACCGCCTGCAAAAACAACACTTTATAAAAGTGACTACTTGAACAATATGAATTCTTCTCATTGATTTCTGATGCCATATAAATTCGTATATATTTCAGGGAACACGTACATTAAAATATTCATTCCGTTATTCATTTGGAAGAAAATTACGTCCTTTTCAAATTTTCTCCTTAAAATTGGGGATACAATTGGCTTTAAAAACTTCCAATTTCTGAATAATTTTGAACCCGACTTTCGGTTACACTTGTACTCAAGGTTTTGAAACGAAGAGCTGTATATCTTCCATGTACAGAAGATCATTCGTTTCCCTACAGTATTAAGAGGAGTTCATGTGGGATTCATAAAATTTCGCAGCAGGATTAAACCATATTGTAAACTTTACAAACAATAGTAGCAAACGCAGATACACAGTGCCTTTATATAGGAATTTCGCGGTCTTAAAAATCTCATAGTGCGAAACTTTATGAAAACCGTACTATACCCTTTCTTCAAGTATGGAGTTTGGAGAAGACGCAACTGTTTACCAAATGAATATCGGAATGAATATTTTGATTCCTTTTTTCCCACAAAGCATATTTGAATTCATAGAACATCGAAAATCAACGCGATAAAAATCGTACTATTTAAGTATTTACTTTTTACAAAGTGTCGTTTTTGCAGGCGGCTAAATAGAAGTGCACTTAAAGTGGACATCGCGAAGTAGCTGAAATATCCTGGGATTACGCTGCACAGTCATCAATCTTACAATCCTTCGTAAGTGATCTTTTCGAGACGTAAAAGCACTTCAGAATGTCGGTTGACATTTCATGAATTAGCCCACCCACTGGATGTGTTGAAAACGCAAATACCGCAAGATTTTAAACCTAACCTACCATTACACTAATATTTAGGCCTTCCAAATTACAAGCTAATTGTTTTTCATGTGACCGAAATCATATATTTCCATATTTTACTAAGAATGGTACATATACGGTTCATAAAAGTCTGTATTAGATATGGACAAAGTTGTCTAATTTTTATAAATAACATTAATGAATGTGCTGATTTGCTTCTGTATGATTGGACATTTCAGGGTCGTAAAAAATCTAACTAGAAACACTTTTATGACCAAAAGATACGCTTTCTAATGTACACAATTTGAGGAAGACGCAATTTTCCACTAAATGAGTAAAAGAAGGAATACTTTGTGCATTTTTTTCCCATAAAATATGATCAAATTTATAAGGGCATCGCGTCAGTGGGAAAATACGCACTATTTAAGTAGTCACCTTTGTTGAATGTAGTCTGCGCAGGCGGTTGATAATAAGTTTGTTCAAAATCCCGCACCTTGACGTGACGAGAATATCTTGGCAATATGCGATAGGATAATTAACATAGCAACCCTAGTTAAGTTAGCTTTTTGAATTAAAAACAAAGTTCGGTATTTTGGGTTAACATTCCTTGAGATAGCATATATAGTGCAAGTGGAAGGAGCCCGTACAAACAACCTTTATAGACTTGAAAATCAAGTATTCTCTCCAAGAACATCTCGTGAAGTAAGACAAGTGACTGCAAGAATATTTACAAATATGTTGGGTCTTTAGGAGAATGTGGTTCTATAATAACAGCACAGATACTAGCCAAAAACTCATACACGCGTGTTTCGCCGAAATTCTGCCGCTGCATGAAACAGTTGCGAAGGATTGGACTCGTCCGTGGGTCCCCCAGCATTTCTTGTCTGCTTTTTGTAGGTACTCTGCTATAAAAGATAGACTTCGGCCTAAACATTCATGCATACATGCCAAAGAAATGTAATAAAAAGTATTTTACACAAGTTTTTTCCTTAAACAGGATTACATTCGTGAAGGCATTGAAACCAATGAGGAAAATCCTTATTAATTACTTAGGAATTTTGTCCACAGCGTAGATTTTTAGGCTGCTGAAAGGAGTCTCGCTCAAACGGCATCACTCTGACGTAACTGAACTATCTTGAAGTTATGCTACATACTAGTAAATATTGCAACCCCACTTCTCGAACCGACAACACGATTCAAAATATCGGCAACAATGTCATGATATTGCACATGCCTATGCCGCAAATTGGCGTGAAGGAGAAGGAGGATAATCCAACGAACGATCTGTGATCGCCTAATGAGATTTTAGCGGCTTGGGTTTATGAAGGAGCAAAAACGGTCTGCCCTGTCAGTTATGGCAAACATTTAATTATATGTTATTCCCAGACTGCGCATTTCAAAATATGCAAACGTAATGAAAGAGCGTCATGACTTTCACGTGAATGCGGTTGTCGAGTCTAAGGATATTAATATGAGACCCTAGAATAGGTTCATTATGATGACCCGGTATCACATGTTACACTCGTCTACTCCACCTCTGATGGTGCCCTTAAAACTATTTTTCCACGCATCCGCGCACTTCTGCTCTCACCCCGCCCTGACAATGACTACTATTACCACCTCCCCCCCCCCCTCCCCCACAGTCCCACACCCCGCCTTTGTTTTACGGAGTACTTTTATCGATTTCTCTTATCGTTTGCATGTTTTACTTCTACCCCGTTTCTATATAACTGTACTGGCCCGACGAGAATTTATCGAAAGCTACGTATGCTCGCCACCTCGTCTTCCGATTACTGCTATGGGAATTTTCGCAATCCAAATTAATTTTTACAGGTTATTTTAAGGCGCGGAAGGCTAAATCCTAACGTTTTAAAAGTTTTTAAAGATTATTAATCTGTGGCACTTTGCAATTTGCTAGCGAAAATCTACAGTACAGACAAGACGAACGTTAATCATGCATAAAAAGTGACATCCATAACGGAAAAGCGACTTCTAGTATGTAGATGCGTCATGTGCTCCATGACATTTATCCGTTTTTCTCACCTAAGTTATTTGGACCAGTTTTTTCGGCTCCGCTCTTACGCAGATGTTTCCAGTTTTTTTGATTTCCCGGAAGTCATTGAAGCCTGACTGCATCAAAGCACCAACAGCGTGTACTTCGTGCCGCTTCGCTGTCCGGCCAGTTCACTAAGAGCGCATGTTTTGTTCCCTTGGATAGCATTTCCGAAAGGTCTTGTAGAAAGACATCTCTACCATCAAAGTCATTTATATCCTAGATATCGCCAAATACACGCCTGTCAAAAGCGACCTTTACGTGGGTTAAACTCTGATCTCTACGGGGTATTCAATCGTCTGAAAGGAAGACGTGGAGAAGTAAAAATATTTCGGCAGACTTATTATAAAGTCCCATCAGCAAGAACCTCAATAACTTAATCACCTCTGGCATGATTCGCATTAATTACCCTAAATTAAGTGTTCTATTGTGATTTTTGCTAATTTATTACCGGAGTAAAATTTTACCCTTAGAGAAAATATAGGCAAACAGGTTCGATTAAGTCAAAGAGGTCTCCTTACACGCTATTCCATAGTGCAGCCTCATTGTCCGAGCACGCCAAGCTTCTGGTTTCCTTTTAGAGCACATTAAAGGGTGCTTTTATTGAGCATAAAAGCCTAGGATTTGCGCAACTGTAGACAACGATTTCATCTCTAGTTGTTGTGGGAAGACGTTGGAAGAAATAAATCGAAAGATTTTCGTTTTGATGTCAAATAATCAGAGTATGTACTTTTCCTCGAATGTCATTCGCGAATAAGACACCGGTGGGAGGAAATTAATTATGGACAGCGGAAGGATACGACAGTCATCCCAAATGAAGTAGACACTTAGGCGCCCATGAAGTCCAGAAGATCTTTTTTACCCGGTTGCAGGGTGATCACTAATAAAGTTACAGGATTAAGACGTCATTCGTCCTTACGGATGTCATTCTCTTCTCTGAGACAAAGGCGCGATTGAATTTTGGGGTTGGATTACTAAAATCTTTTTTGCATCCATGGACATATCCTTTTCAGACAAAAAACTAGACCATAGGGCCCCGTGACATTTCTATCTACACACACTGAGTCCGCTACTGGAGGCACTGAGAAAGCAATGGACTTTCAGTTCATTATGAAGAATGTTAACATTTGATCAATACTCGCTGTCCTTTTATTAATTATTTTTCCAAGAAACAGCAAACCATTTTGGTACTGTAAATGTACATAACTTTCGGGCAACGCATGAAATGAAGACAACTAAGCTTGCCATTTTTGCGCCACCTTCTTTAAGTGTTTGCCAGGTATGTTTAAAGAAGCGGAATATAGACTGACGGTATCTCGCACAGTTGATGAAGATTGCTGTGAAGGGGTCATATTAATCTAAAATTGTGTTGCATCGATAAAGTTTCACAATCGGTTTCCTGTCCGCTCATAGTGACTGGTTGAGCGCAGAGATGGGTGTGTCAGACGCCACTTAAAAACTGTGCTCGTGCAGTCTGATTGGGCAAACATGTCACGCATTATTGATCCCTCTGCGTGCTTTGCATCAGGGCGGGCATTCCAAACGGCATGCACCAGTGAGCCTCCTTTCAAGATGCCGGTATGTCTTACACTGACCTTTATACTGCCCACCGACGCCAGCAACTTTGTTAAAAGACGACCATTTTTAACTTTTGAAAATTTATGAACAGGGATTTTAAAGGATTAGAAGAAAACCCTGATGGAAGTTAGTCTAGATGAAATGGCGTAAAAACTAGGAGCTTTTGGAAGATCTGGATAATTCGTCTGGCCAAGTTGTGAAAAACCCGGCGTCAAGAAAATCCAAATACCTTTGGTTTATGTCTACTCCGCCTTTCTACCACACTCACTTACGACTGTTTCTACCCGGCAACAGCAAACAGTCTTTAGAAACCAAAACTGGTGTCTGCGTGTCCCGCTAAACTCGAGTATAGCAGACCAAAAAAGTTATATGCCTAAAAACTTTTATGAATTATCGACCTAAATCTTCATTTAACACTAGCGGCTCGTACTAGAAGAGGCAGATTCACATGAAATGGTCGTTTTTCTAACAAGCCACTATAGTAGAGACATCCAAGTACAATCTGAAGGTTGACCACGAGTGCCTCCCAGACAGCAGGTCACTTCAGAACTTAGTGGACAGACTTTTGTGGCAGTTGAATTCTGGCAAAAACGCCGATTTCTTCTAAGGCGTTACAAGATAATGAAAGAATAATGGGTGTAACAGATAGAGGGCGCTTGCATACTGCTCAAACAGATTTTAGAACTGAAGAGTCAATTGACAAACAAACGTTTTCGGTAATTCATCATCAGGCCAGTACATTTACATGGCCTGTACAACCATGGCCGTTCAACCAGGCGTCTGGAAAAGAGGATACGCGAACACATATCTGCCTGGTTAGGTAGAGGCGAACATCGATCGCTTTCGAGTTCAATTCTCGTACATCTAATCGATGCGAACCACCAAGCCGACGTTAAAGACGCTTTTAAAGTTATTTATCGGGCACCGGCACGCTATTCTAAAGGCCTCCGCAAACGGGTGCTAGCCACAGCCGAAGCAGTGGCAATTCGGCTGGCGAACCCAGCACTCTGTTGTCAGAAGACGCTGGCACAAGCAGTATGTCTGCCCTGGCCGACTCCAGACGGTGATCGCACGCCGTCCCGACGCACTGAAAGCAGTCACACGCACTCACAGCGCTTACAATCTAACCGACACTCCTCAACTTTCCCCCCCCCCTCCCACCTCAACTCCTTTGTGTGGATCGTGTGCAGTCCGGTTACAGAGGGGCAATTTCGACCGTTGGACGATACAAAGTAGTGTTCTGCTGATCAGTGAGTGCGTATATCAGGCAATTATTCTGCGTAAAAGTAAAGGTGCCGCCTGCGCTTCTACGCAAGTGTCTTTACTGTCATCCAGACGGAACTCTTCCACCTACCTTGCTTGATACCTGGCCTGGAGCTTGGAAGAGTCCTCTAAGCAATTACTTTGTAATTATCCTCTTTTTAGTGTTCCGGCCTATGTCGGGTTCCAAAGACTACGTAAAATTAAAAGAAGCTGGATGATGCGTTATTGTCTCGATGACTATAACAGGTTGTATTTCTGATGCCATACACCTTCTGCCCATGAGGCGTTCGTCCTGGAGTGTAGCAAAAACCTAGCCCAGCGCACATGTGACTCTACATAACAGCCGAAACTAGGAGATACCAAATTTTGTAAGGCAGCGGTTGCTTCGTATGATTCGGGTGATGTCATGTTCCACCACGATTTCAGAGATCGTTAGTCCGAATGCGTCTCAAGACAAACGTTTCCTGGTTTGGGAATTTTACATTTCCTATAGTTCAAAAAATGGGAAATTGATAACTGTTGTATTATTCAATACCTCCTATGATACGTCATGTTCACCCTACATGTTCATCGTTTACAGTAGGTGGGCTAACTCTTGAAATGTCAACTGAAATTCCGAAGTTCTTTTTTATTTCGAATGGATTAATTTAGTAGGGTTGTAAAAGTAATCACTATGCATCATGATTCTATAATAATTTAGATGTCGGCTTTCGAACGAACTTCTTTCCGGTCGCCTGCAAAAACCACACTCTGTAAAAAATGAATACTCGAATAGCATGCATTTTTCTCCTTGATTTTAGATGCCCTTAAAAATCCAATTATACTTTATGGAAAACATGCATGCAAATTCATTGTCTTTCAAAAGATGATAACAGGGTATCCTATAAACTGTTGTTCGCGCAGGTAAACGCTATATACGCAGTTCGATAAAATAGTAGTATTTAGGCACTGAGTAAACAACCACTGCCGTCTCACATGAAAGAGAACTCTGCAAGACATAGTCGTCTATGACAGCTGCAACAGATGGGTTTATCTGAGGTTTATGGATAGCGTATAGCATCCCATAATAAAGAAGATTTCCAATTTGTCACAATGAATGGCTCCGAGATATCAGTTCTGGCGTTTGCAGCTCTCCGGACCATCGTCTCATTTCTGACGCATGCAGGCATATTTAAAAATAAGCGTCTCGTCTGTCCTCTGTAAGCAAAGAAAAGGTTGGGCTGGATGTTTAATGGACACTTAATGGGCTGATTTAAAACCCTGTCCGAAGGAAACCATCACCTTGTGCCATTTCAAGCAAAAGTCCTTTTTTAGAAGTAGCTCGCATTTTCTAGTTAATGTGGACACTTCGAAGATATCCATATGGCGGTCCTAATGAAGTTCTTTCACGACTCGCCTGTGACTCAAAACGCCGGCAACGTAATGAACCGCCACTCGTCTCCTGAAGCCGTCCTAAATGGGCCTCTTCCTCGTCGCTTACTTAAACAGGCTACATACGGAGATCTAATTAAAGTTGCCTACTGAGCTTTTGAAAGTAACCACATCCATGCCGATGTAATCTCACCATGGTACAGATGTGGGGTTTAGCTGGATTTTGCGTTTTAACTATGGTATGTGACCCATTTAGTGAAAGGTGCCGAAATTTCCGATAGATTGCAAATCACAGACACAAACGCATGGACCAGTGATTTGAAATAATAGTGAACGACTTTAAGCAAATTAAAAACAAATAACATTAAAGCACTGTTTAGAAAAACCAGTATTTTTAAAAAGTCGAAAAATTACGTAAACGCCATAAATTATTGCAACCGAGTAAAGTTGAGTTTTAGATGTACAAAGGGCATTTCTGCATAAAAAACGAGTAAGTAAAATGACACAAGTAAAATAACGTTTAAAGTTTTCACTTACATTTCCTTCACGAAAGACAGTTAGCCAACAGCCTACTGTTCGAGTACACATCCTAACGCCGTTTCAAAAGATGTGGTAAGTTAAGGCAAACGGTTTCCGCTCAATTTCGCCGGTCGAGACATTACGGAGATAATATTTTCCACAAAGCTGCATGTTGGCAGGCTAGTCAGTGACTAACAAATTAACATAAAATTGGCAGGTGCAATTGTGAACGTACCACTTTGTGTACATTAGAGAAGATTTCCTTGCGTAAAATAACTTTATAAGGATTTTTGCTACTTGAGTACAAAGAATTTTCTGTCGTCCTTAGAATAGCGGTGAATGCTTAACGGTCTCTGGTATTTTGAATCGATCGTCCATAAATGCGGATACTTTTCTGTGTGTTTATCAAAGCCTTCGAAATAAAATACTTCATGAAAGCATTTAGCGAAGTAATGAGTGTCTGGGCATACTTCGTTGTATAGATAAGCGTGTGGGTCAAATTTGAGACTTATCTAATCATGAAACCCCATCGCCGAGAAAAGTGACCACCCATAAATGAAGTCGACAATAAATATGCCTTCGACCAACTAAAAATTTTCTTTGATAAACTACTTTTTAGAAGGCGTTCCTGTTCTGTATTTCGTCGAAAGATGTCTGTGTACTTTGCGATTTTCCATGGTAAAGTCGAGGTACGAATTGACGCAATCGATCGCCTTTTCACTTCCTTGAAAAATATTAATAATACATCTGCTGCCCATGAAATAACTAATTTTTCTCATTATATTAAAATCATGTTTGTTGAAATTTAGGTTCCGTTTTTAGATTGTACATGTACCAATGAGTAGCCGTATTAATACAAAAATATTACGGCAACTGCTAATTTCCTGCACATTTCGTTTCTGAATTACAAACTTTCGAAAACAAGACCGCACAATAATATTATACTATATGCTTTAAAGTTAACATCATCGCTTTGGAGGTCGTCTTCGCAGTACGTTATTGAGTATTCGCAGGGGGAAGAAAAATATCAGGACGTTTAAACGAAATAATTGTCAATAGGCGTTAGTTTGACGTTTTAGGGTCTTAAGTCACATAGACTTGCAAGTATGGCTTTTTAAAAATCGGTGAAACGCATGGTCTTCTAAAAATTAGTACGCTTCATTGCATCTCACTTCATCTGACTTTCGCGTAGAAAAAAAGATAATTTTTAGGTAGAGGAAAGTTCTGTTTGTTTAACCCGTGGCGTTCAGATCACTCCCTAACTATGACAAAACACGCGCGGGTACGCCTAGTATGGGAAATCTATTAGCATTGGAATCCGTTGGAATACAAGGCAACTTAAACTTCTGTTCAAATATGTAAACGTTGAGGCTGACAATATTGTTTATGGTAGGGGGCGCTCACCGATCGTTTTTTACGGAACTCACTCATTCCGTTGTGCCTTACGCGCTCTCTCTCGAGCCCAACCAGCAGCCGCACAGCGGCGCATGATATAGGCAGAATGGCGTTACCGACAAAGACAAGGGAGACTGGAATGGTCATCTCTGTCTTATTAGCTGTCGTCAGCCAGTCATGCCCAACCCCGAAGTGTGGAACACTCGCGACTCAAACTCGCGACCTGTTAGTTAGAAGTCCACGCCTCAAACCACTGGGCCACTGCCCGTTCGGTTACGATCGGGAATATACAATGGTAGGGGCCGCTCACCGATCGTGTGTTCCACACTTCGGGGTACCGGTACCATATTCCGTAATGAGATATTCCCTGGGCGGGGGAATCAGTCACGTGGGGAGGGCGCGAGCGGGCAATTATTCCAGTGACAGTGAGCCAATTTTCCGAGCAATCGTCACACCAGCATCCTGCACGGATTACGAAATCACGGCCATTAATGACTCGCATTCCGACTGACGAGCCACCACCGCATCAATTACGACCTCAGCGATGATTGCGAGAGCTGCTAATTACAGCGCGCGTATGGTCCCACGGCAGTCACGTGCTATAAATACTGCACTCCTTGTGCCACCATCAACTTTATCTGCGTATGTGTCTGATGATGGATTCGAGTAACAATTCGAAACATCAGGCCAGTAATTTTTTGTTCCAGTGATCGCATCTTCGTCTTCTAAACTGCTACCTGGAACTCGCCTGTTCGCTTCTATTAACTATAATATCTTTATCCATTTTTAGTCTTTTCATTGCTTCTATTTCTACGTGCGACATATTGCTAGTGCGCCTGTTCGTCATCAGGAGAGACATGATCTTTTGGCGCACCGTGTGTTAAGCCTCATCGGTTGCGTTAGTTCGTACCAACATGGCCTTAAATGCGTCAATGAAGTCGGCTGTGGTGGCATCAGTAGTGTTAGAATTGGCTTCGTGGCTCAATACTCTGAGTTCGACGATAAGTTGTGTACCACATTTTCGTTGGTATTGGCGTCGGGCTTCACTTTGACGACAGTTTGGCCTAGTTTCATGCGTTTCACTTCCTGTCTCGCTTTTGCCAAAGTTAATATTGAAGAAGGAGACACGATCGCAGGGACAAGAGATTTATTAGCCTGAAGTTTCGGATTCCTACTCGAATCCATCATCAGAGACAAAAAGACAGAAACGGGTGATTGTTGCACAAGGGGCTGAGGTATTTATAGGATGCAGTAGGCATGCTACCGTATACCTATGAACATTCACGGCTCCCCCCCCCTTGGATTCGAGTAGGAATCCGAAACGTCAGGCTAATAAATTTCTTGTCCCGGCGATCATGTCTCCTTCTTCAAGACTACTTCCTGGGACTCGTCTCTTTGCTTCTATTGGCAGAGTTAATATTGTTCGCTCCAGACACTCAGTAATGCCGCGCACTCAGTCCTTCTTCTATCTGTGACAGTCCGGTACTTGCGTAAGCGGAAGTGGCCGACATTAATCAGCGCACTTATTATTTGCTTCCGGAAGCGTTGTACGACGCTTCGGCCCAATTCGGTATTCATTATTTTTATCATTTGGCAGAGAAGCACGCCTCCATCGAATTTTACTCTTGGAAGAAGGGCATATTTCGGTTTTAAAAAATAACTATTCCAATTCCCGAATAATCTCGAAACCTAATTGCTGTTACACTTGCCTTCGGGGTTTCTAAACTTTAAGCTACAATTTATCCGTGCACGGGAAGCCATATATTTCTATACGGTATTAATAGGAGGCCATATGGAGTGGAAAATATTTACAGTGGATTCGAACCATATTGCACACCTTGGAAGCAGCATTAGTAAATTGAGAGACGCGATATTTTATCGACATGCGTTTCACAGTCCTAAGGAATCTCAGAGTTAGAAACTTTTTTAAAACCGAATTATGTCCTTCCCTCAAGTATAAAATTTAAAGAAGACAAATTGTTTTTCCAAATGAGTAAATAAATGAATAGTTTAAGCATGTTTCCATGAAATGCACTGAAAATCAATGAGGAAACTTCATACTAAGTGAGCAGTCATTTTTCACAAAGTGTAGTTTTTGCAGACGGCCAGAAAGGAGCTGGTTCAAAAGCCGGCATTCTGAAGTAATAAATTACAATAGTATCTTGCTGCTCGGTGATTAATATTTCAACCCTACTCACGCAATCTCTTCGAGTCATTTTGTGAGTTAGCACATCTACTGTACATGTTGCATTATTCACAAAATTGGCAAAACAAGTACTAGTTAAAAGTTCAAATACCCATGTTTTGACGATTGTTTGTCACTATAGTAAGTGTCCTAGCTCATACACATTCTAGTTTTTACATTTCGGCCTCCTAATCTTTTCAAAAGACCTGTGCGTCAATTTGAAAAAAGTTGTCTGCCTTAATTCATTCATCAGGCGCACTGTTTTTGCGTTTGCCGGTGGGACCAGGTTGTTACCTGGCAATGTCCGTTCACTTTCACAAAATGCCTGTGCTAGAAGCTTGAAATATAAGCCAGGATGCCTTCTACGGAAGGAATACTCCAGTGTTGGAGAGAGCGATCGGAACTTGGGACCTAATTAGGCGCCTTGGACTTTAACTAGGTTTGCAAGCGCACAGAAATTGGCTGCTCAGTTTACTGCAGGTGTTTTCTTTTGCATACCATTTCATCTCTGCCCCATGCATTTAACTGGTTTGAAACTCCTTGCTCTACTCAGTTCAGAGAGATCATCCAGGTCTTTGTGGGCCAAGCCGGATGCCAAATTGGGGACGCCTGCTGGGAGCTCTACGCCCTAGAGCACAACGTTGATCCCAACGGGGACTTCGTGCATCCAGTGAAGAACGAACATGAGCTCTTTGAGCTCTCAACCTTTTTTAGCGAGACTCCAGCAAAAAAGGCAGCGCCTCGGACCCTTCTGATTGACTCTGAGCCAAGCGTCCTTGGTAGGTGGGTTTTCCTCATCAAGTCATGTTATAAAGCATGTGGCTATCTTTTGAAAATATTTTGGTGCGAAAAGCCATCAGTAGGCATTCAGGCAGTGATGTGACGAATTCCAATAATATGAGTACTGGCTGACGACGGCTAATTTACCAGAAGTTGTCATTCTAGTCTCTTTTGTCTTTATCGGAATTCCTGTCAGTATAAATTCCTAGTCATTATGAGATTGCCGAAGAGGACTCCAACTGAGCTCCAATGGAAAACAGGATAAGAAGTTCACATGTCCCAATCGTTGAACGAACTTCCGGCATGAATATAGACGACAAAGACAGGGGGACGGGAATAGCCATTTCTGGACTGTTAACCATCATCAGCCATTCCTACCTAACCCCCACGTCTGCAACCTCCGAGTCTTGAATCCGCGATTCGTTGGTTAGAAGTCCTGCGCCCCAGGCATTGAGCCGCGGGCTAGGTGCCCTGTCGGTTGCGATCAAAAACATTAACAATGGTAGAAGGGCGCGCACGGATCGCGTTATGGAACTCGCCTGTCCCGTTGTGCCTCGTGGTTCTCTCGCTCGATCGCAACCGACAGGAGAAGGAACCAGCGGCTCGGTGGTTAGGATGTTGAACTTCTAGCCAACAGGTCGGAGGTCCGAGTCCTGAGAGGTCGCACCTCCGCGGGGTTGAATATGACTAGCTGATGATGGCTAATGAGTCGGAAATAGCCATTCTGGTCTCCCTTGTCTTTGTCAGTAATGCTATTCCGACTACGCATATATACGTACGTATGTATATTTGAAGGATTTTTCCATAAAGTGTCCTTGTCATTTAAGTTAACATTTTATTTAAAGTTTTGCTTGGGGACTTGTACTGTCTGCATATTGATTGAACGATCATTTATCATGTTTACTTTATCTGATCTTGTGGTAGAAAGGATTATTGGCACGGAGGAAAAGTGGAGAATGAGAAAGAGGGGAAGGAGGATTGTGAGTAGATAACAACTTTCGGTAACACAGAATTCCGGTTGGGTCCATGTAGAATGCATCTTCGCATTAGGAGATATGCTAGTCCCTCTCTCGTCTCAAGTTGTGCCCGTCCTTATTAAAAGGAATCAACCCCATTGCGTGTTAACGGTTGAATGTCTTTCTAAAATCCTCCTTGTGTGAGCTCTGTCCATTACATTCAAGATTTCTTTGCTTTCACTGTTTTACAAAGGAAACGATAACTGGGCGCTTTGTCCTTGACGTAGTCATTTTCAGGCGTTCTGTTAAGATTTTGACCACTGAAGAGGTTAATCCGCAGGTGATAGTCTTTTGTAGCACTTTAATCAGCCAGTACTCCACAATACTGTCTTAAGATACAATCTGCCTTTATCTGAATTTCTAATGGCCTGAGAAGCCTTCGATTCAGCAATGACGCCAAAAAATCCACAGCAAGCCGCTGGTGTGAGTACCTCCCGTATTACACGCAGCTCTGTGCTAAATTCTAGGGGTCAGGATTGAGGGTAGGGTTAAAGTCAATCTTAAGGTTAAGGTTATTTTCAGTGCGTGGGAATGAGTCCCATGGGTGCCAATTCGCTTGTCTTACCAAAGCCACATAGGGTTTCTGGCTGGATCTCTTTGACTTGTCGTTTATCTTAAAAACGGAGAAGAAACGTTGGATGGTTGGATCAGTACGGGACCTCGAAATAGACCGTCCGTGTTCTAGGAACACGTGGCTTAGGATTCCGTGCCCTCACTCATGAAGACACTGCTCGTTCACCCTTAGTATACTTAGTATTTGCTTTCCCACTATATCACAGTCTCGGGCCCAACTGAGGAGCTTACAGACATAAGCCGAGAGTCCAAAACCCCCGCCTATTAGTTCCTTAGCAGCACGCAATGTTTAGTCTTTCCTACTGAGTGCCTCCGCTCCAGGATCATTCCTAATTCTTCCGAATTTCTCGCCAGATGAGATCCGCATGGGTTGCTACCGAAACTTCTTTGCCTCAGTCAACTTGATTAGCGGTGCGGAGGACGCAGCCTCCAACTTTGGCCGTGGGTATTTCCACCTGTCTGCGAACCTCCTCCAGCCATGCACAAATTCGCTGCGCAAGCTGGCTGAACAGTGTGAAGGCCTCCAGGGCATCCTATTTCACAGAGCGTACGGTGGTGGAACTGGAACCGGGTTCGCATGCTGTGAGTGCCATTCAGATATCCCTATATGTCTTTGTCCAAATTCGTCAATTCGGCTGTGGGCCTTTTGTGTATGCGCCGTTCTCCCTCCTTGTCTCTCGTCTGCCCTGCACTCAGGCTGTAGGAAAGTCATCCACGTGGAAGTTGGGATAGAACAGCACTTTTGTGTAATTTCCGATCTCAAGGTCACTAGGACCCGGCCTTCACAGATCAATCCTGACTTGAGAACGCGCGTTTCCGTTGTCCTAAGAGCTCCGGCCCTTAATGTTGCAGTCAGTGAACCACCAGTACTGGAGAACTCTTGCCGGCATGGGGGGGGGGGGGACAGGACTGATCAGTCATGGGACAAAAGACCGGGTCCAGTTGCTTGATCTTACGCAGTATTTTTTCATTGGCTTTGTCGGGCGCAGTAGTTCTTTAAATTACCTTCTTCATTTGGCAAGTCAGTGGATCGAAACAGAAGTCTGCGATTGTCTATAGCCTGTCAGACAATGGAGGGCAATTCAGAAGAAGCCATGCCAGTTGGGCATGTTCTTGTCGGCAAAGCTTCTTGACTTTAATTAAGAAAAACCTTTTCGTATTCCCTCCCCCCGAAGCTTTTTCAGTATATTGTTAATGTTATGTATGAGGTAGAATATGGCAGTGTCAGCAACTGGCCTTTGAGGTTGGGCGTATACTTGGGCCACAAAAATACTCATTTCCCGTTTGGTGTGCCAACGACAAATTGCTCCTCGTCCGATGAGGTCGGAAGGAGATATTCCAGCTTAAACAGGCCCTGTCGTTTCTGACATAAATTTTACAGTAGAGGAGGATATGGATGGGCAACTCCTTTTGTCAGATGTCCTCGTGTGACTCTAACTTGCTCAACTGACTGCAGCGTTGTTCAGAAGGCCAAAGAGAACACTGGTAGAGGGGGGTGCTCACCGATCGTTCTTACGGAACTCACTCGTTCCGTTATGCCTTATGTGCTCTCTCTCTCTCTCGAGCCCAACCAGCAGCCGCACAGAGGCGCATGATATAGGCAGTATGTTATTGCCGACAAAGATAAGACTGGAAAGGCCATTTTTGGCGCATTAGCCGTCGTCAGCCAGGCATATCCAACCCCGAAGTGTGGAACACCTGGCGGTCGAACTCGCGACCTGTTAATTAGAAGTCCAACGCGTCTAACCACTGGGCCATGGACCCGACGCCCTGCCGGCTTCGATTGGGACTATGCAGTGGTAGAGGGGCGCTCACCGATCACTGCTCCGAACATTGCTCTAAACTCCTACGGTAGTCATTCGTGGTAATCAAAGGACTGAGGTTGTTGAACATTCCTAGCAGACATTAGGGAAACCTGTGAGGTCATTTCGCGTTATCTGAAATCATTGTCGGCCAGTCAAACGCCAAACAGTGGTCCAGGTGCGATTTCTTGAATGTTCGATACATGGTTACTCTGTAAGAATAAGAGGAGATTGCGCCCAGGAAAGATTAATGGCCTGCTCGAATATGTCCTTCTTGGCTGGCAAGTCATTTTGCCTCTGTACTTCACGAATAGGCTTCTGACAGTAGGAAATAGTCACCTCTAATCGATGATGACTTGCAAAGTTTAACAATACCCCCACCCCCAACTTAAGTTCTCTCCGGACTTTGAGACTGACAACGAAATCGCCTTCCTCGATGTTCGTCTGCACAGACGGGAGGATGGATCTATCCAGCGTAGGGTATTCCGGAAGAAAACCTGGACAAGATAGTGCATTCACTTTCAAAGTTTTGTTTCCCTAGGTATTAGACGAAACTTGGTCCAGGGACTGACAGCCAGGGTGCGGCGCATCTGCTCTGCTGAAATTGTTGACTCAGATCCCCAGCAGCTGCGGGGCATATTCTGCGAAAACTGATACCTAGAGAGAATCATTCTCCGGAATATTGGGAAACGCACTGAAAAGCCTACCATGGCAACTGCAGAAAAGTCTGCCATTCCTTGGGGACCCAGCATACGAAGTACTAAGACAACGTTTAAAGACAGAGATAACTAGCATTCCCCCCACGGCAAATGTTCGCATATATTTCACAAACTCCCCTCTACCTCTACGCTTAGGAGGTAAAGACCGACTACAGTTGCAGGCCACATCAATGCGTATTTACTCATTTACTTGCGCCTGTGGAGTGAAATGCACTGACCGTACAACGAGACGCCTGGAAGGGAGTGTACGTGAACAAACGCATGCCTGGCTAAACAGAGATGAAAACAGGTCGATTTCGAGTTCTATTCTCGCGCGTTCGGTCGATGCGAATCAGCGAGTCGATGCCAAAGAGGCCTCTCAGGTTGTCTACCGAAAACCAGCAAACGTCTCCTAAAGCCTGCGCCAACAGGTGGTAGCTACAGTTGAGGCAGTGGCTATACGGCTAGCGATTTAATTCAGTGTTGTGTTGTCAGAAAACGTGGACACAGGCGCTCTGTCTTCCGTGACCAACACCCGACCCCAGGTGGTTATCGCGCGCCG
>CACRXP010000683.1:102371-130840 GCA_902702965.1 Spirometra erinaceieuropaei | reverse complement strand
TTTCCCAAAGAACGTATTTGATTTCAAACTATATTTCTTGGGATGCCTGCGTTCCAATTCATTCGTATGAAGTTATATATGTAGTTGTAGCTCGGCCCCCCCCCCTCCCTTAACGGGCCAGGCAATAGATGCGTTGGACCATCATGGGAATCACATCGGGTTCTGGCAGTCCGGTAGCCGTTATGAAGGATGCGCATCCATTTAAAATGCCAACATTTTGGGTGCGGTGGAAGGCCCAGTTGCAGGCTTACGCCGCGTCAGTTGGGACCCCTGTAGCCCTGCTCCCCATTTGTGTTATTGTCCAAAATCCTAATCAAGTGTTGTTGTGGACCAGGGCGTGTGGTGGCTCGCCTAGGTGCGGGTCCGCCCATGCCAGTCACCTGCATCTTCGGTCTTCTTGAGTATGTCCTGACACCGGGACCGGGTGGGAGAGGAGGAGAGGGTGCGGTAGATGCTGCGCAAGTCTACTATCCACGCAAGGCCCCGGTCCGCGATCTTACCCTGCTGTGAAGACGAAGGTTGAACTGTCATGCACGTATTTGCACCGCTGTATAGTCCCGCACAACATATTAGTCCCGGTCGCTCCTGATTCTGCTTTTTCCACAGACAATGAGCGGCCTCACCGCCTCGTTTCGGTTCACCGGACTGAGCAATATGAACATCTGCGATCTGCGCACAAATCTTGTCCCCTATCCGGAGGCCCATTTTGCGCTCTCTTCGTTTGCGCCATTTTGTCTCCAAGAGTCGCTCGATCGCTGGGGTAGGTTTCCTATCTTTGCCCGGTCAGAAGTCATCTCTCTCTCTCGTAAATCCCAATTTTACTGCTGATCTCCCTCGCATTCCACCTGCGTTGCAGCCCCAACCACAGGTCACCTCACAAATGAGGTCTTTTCTCCGGCTAATCAACTCATCAGTCACAACGGGGAGCAGCCAATCTACCTGTCTTGCTGTATGTTCTACAGGGGAAAAGCCAGCGTTCGGGAAGTCAACTCCACCCTCGAGCGAATGCGTCGTTCAGGCGACCTGCCATTGGTTGATTGGTGTCCAACCGGCTTCAAGGTAAGAGTGCTGCCTTTCACACTTACCAAGGGGCTGGCAGTGTTTATATGACGGGGGGAGGAGGGTGAGTCAGGCTTGAAATCTGTGGCGGTTAAGGATGTGAGATCAACTTAAACCACGCACAATAAGTTCGTTTCGTCCAATGTCAGGGAGCCGTGAGGAATTGTTTATTATGTACACAGGGCAGGTTGCCGTAAGTTGGCTGTTTGCTTGCAACAGAGATAGACTTCCGTTCACGGAGAGCGTCAGTCGTGGTGTGTAGTTTACGCGGGGGTGAATGTCTGTGTCAGTAGGTGGGAGTGACTGGCGGAGTGCTGGTCATGAGATTGGACGGATTAGGGGGACGCATAATCACAGGGGCTCACGGGTATCAAGCCAGGTCGTCCGACGTGCGTGAGGCGATAATAGTTTGTCAGGGCAACCGGGAGTCACTGCAGCTGGGCAGGAGAGATCCCAGTTCTAGCCGGCGGCGGTGGTCGTGTGTCAACGGCCTGTCAACGATTGTCGTGGCCATTGACCGACAAAACGGAGCCGGGCAAAAAGGGGGACTGGGACGACTGCTACAAATCCACTAATAGTCACTTCATGGGTCCGAAATTGGTCCAAGTACCGGCTGCTTACGCGGGCCGTGCATGCGTTCTGATCACATGACAGCTAAACAGTGCGGAACCCAGACCTGAAACAACTGCAGTTTGTGTCGGAAACAGACAAAGTGGAGGGACTGCACTGAACGAAGCATCCGGCAAGTCTAATGTAACATAACACACGATGAACTAGTTGGAAGCCCATACACTAACTGTCGATGACCAAATTACTGCTGGCGTTGCTATTTCAAAGTTTAGTGTGTACTAGTGAACGACCGTATATGGGCATTTCACGTAGAATAAAGCAGTTTCAGGTCGCTCTGTTTATAACTGCTATATCCTCTCATAATAAGTAGTTAGCCGCAGGGTTCAATTCAGCAACACTGCCAAGTCAACAACCCCAGTCTCGCTAGTAGATTTCGCCGTAAAGTGTCACGCGTACTCCCCTCGATGTTCGCGTATTTTCAATGGTACCTCAAAGGCAGTTTTACACAGCAGTGAACTAATAGGTACTCAGCACTCACTCACTTCGCCTGCCAATAAGGAGAGCATGCACTACTGGAGCGCACATGTTACCCTCGACTGCCTGGGCGGGACGGGTGTTCACATACTCCACGCTTGAATTCTGCCCACGACTGCTTATGAAAGTTTCACTGTTTGAAAGCATACTTGGGCAGTTACTAGGGCTGTCGCAATAAATACGGCAGTCTTTTTGCCTCTACTTTCCTTATGTGCGACTGCCTCCGACGGTGGGTTCAAATGAGACTCCGAAACATCAGGCCCGCAAACTTCTTGCTCCAGTGATCGCATCTTCTTCTTATATAGTGAGACAATAACCACTATGGCCATCAAACTCAGTCGCGAATAGAATGAGGAGTTAGGCGACAGTTGAAAGGATAGTGTATTCTGTGTAGAATAGCGGAAGAGGATGCTGAAATGGGCCGGCAGCCCGACAAGGGCGCGTCCGGCACCGAAAGAGCGGCGTCCCAAAGGACGAGGGGGAACGCGTCACAGCGCCTTGTGTGAGGGCACGCTTGCGCGGCCTTGAAGATGATTGGCTGATTTGGACAGCCGTGATTGGCCGAGAACCAGACTGCCAGTGATGCGCACGTGCCGGTACTTGCCAGAGGCACAGTGTTACAATAGGCGCCGGGAGTTTTGCCACTACGGGCCTGTCCCGCCATTATAGGTAACCTTTCTCTGAGTTCGGATCTTCTTCATTCGGGCTGAAAGCCCAGATTTTGTTTTCTGATTCGGCCTAAAATGAAATTCAGAAGAGCACCTGGTGAACTTGCGCATGCTTTCGATAAATTATCACCCGGCCTGTACAAAACTGAACGCGTGAGTAATAAGTACAATCAATTACGGTTCGTTCTTTCATACGAACGGGGTATATGGATAGAGTGGGGGGAGGGGGGGGGGGGGGAGAGGAGGCAGTCAATAGCAGTCCGGATGAGGTTGAGCCGTGTCACAAGGGGGGAGAGGGAAGGAGACGGGGGTGCGGAGACTTGCATATAGTTAATCGATCCTGGCCCATGGTAGACGCGGAGCGCGCAAGAGGTTTTCCTGCGCGCACCGGACCGGCCTCTGTGGCCTGATGGCAGTTGCCTCTGCCGTTTCTAGTAAGCGCTGACCCAGTCGCTTAGGCTAATTAGGTGGGACTTTGTAGATCACATGGAAGGCTTCGTTGGGATCCACACGGTGCCCAGAATCAACCATGTGTGCGAGGATGGAGCCGGGTATGCTCAGGCCCGATGAGAATTTATCGAAAGCACTCGTAAGCTCGGCAAGTGCTCTTCTGAAATGCTCCATGGGAATTTTCACAACTCCAAAAGGAAATGTTATTTTAAATCAATAGACGGACGGGTCCGAACTGAAGATCGTTCTGACGGTAGTGAACTATCTAAAGCCTCATTAATCCTAGGCAATAATCATATAAGGAAGTACGTTTACTTTGCTGCTAGGGCTTACAAAGAATCTCCATAGGACGGAGTGGATGAAGTACTCGCAGAGCCTTGAGTATGTAGAGTTTTGGGTTCTGCGATGCTAGAATAAATGGGATCAGAGTTTGCTCTTCCGAGCCGTCATTTTTGGTTCTACAAACAGTCCAGATGCTTGTTCTTCATGTTCATCCTTCATGAGCGACGGTAACCGTCAGTGTCCTTGGAAGAGCAGTGGCCACCTGCATGCAGCATCGGCTTTTGCAAAAGTGCTTAACATCCCTTCCCTCTTACGCCTTGTACCAGTTAGAAATCCGACTGAAGATGCGGCCAGTAACAATGGCTGATGCAGTAAAGCACTCATCCACTTGCGTCACATATGTGCCGATCCCTCACTGCTCATGAAGCAGACTAAAACAACTGGAGGCTGGCATTGATGAGAGACGCCTTAAAAGTCAAACTGCGAGGAGGAACGAGTTTTCGCACTAGTTGGCAATCTTCAAAACCACTAGTTTTGGTGTGTCATGATAGTGGCATGCGGATCGTCCACGCTATTAATTTTACGTACTCTGCCTCCAGAAAGGTCTAATTCAGGGGACGACATGTTAACCAAAGGATTCTGCTGCTTCAAAGGCATTATCGGATACTGTCATGCATGAAGATGTCTCAGACCAACCTCTTAGGATCAACAGGCGCCGAATACTCCGTTGGGGGTTGCCGAACTGTTATTCAGTTTTCCAGGTAGATAGGTAGGTAGGTATGTAGGTAGGTAACTTTGCAGATCAAAAAAAACAATGAAGCAAAGGAATTCTTATTTGCCCATGGAGATGTTATTGTTTAACAATACTCCGCCACAACGAATTTATGATCTGAGCAGCTCCTCAGCAGGCCTCCAGGGATAGCTTTGGTTAAAAACCGAACGGATAATTTCAGTCTTTGTGTCTGCCCAGAGGGATGCATCAATTGGAGTGCTCATCGTGCCGACAGTGAGCTCTTCAGAAATGGCTAAGGAGCCCCCTGAATAATAATTCAGTACCGGTTTTATCACGACAGCTAGGAGAGCTCAATCCTCAGAAGTATAACAACATGGAGGGGGCTACTTGAATAGAATAAGTAGGACTCCGGCTTGTGCTAACCTGTGTATATAAACACTCTGACGACAAGGCAACTACTGTGAAAATACTAGTCAGACGCGGGAAAAAAGGACTCTCCCTAACCCTTGCTCTCTTAGCGCTAACACCAACGCTAACCCTGAGTTCCGTGATCCTAACCCCAGCCATGGTCCCAGCTCTAACCCTCCTGACCCCCCCCCTCCCTACTATAGGTGGCCTCACGCTAAAGTCCGGAGGGGAATACCTTTGTCGTGTCCTAACTTTAACCCTAATCTTTATACAAACGTTAACCATTCTGGCCCCATCTCTAACCCTAATTCTAACCCTCACAATCAACCTCCTAACCCCAGTCCCAGGCCTAATCCTTACTACCGGGGTCTGTATCTCCGAAACCAACCGACTATCTTACCAACGAATTGGAATTACCTAATTTTCCAATTAAAGTGTGACCTTTCGCGCAGTCGGGGAATGCTACGATGACAGATGAGTCGTTTGGTAGTGTTCATTCTGGAGAGCATCAATCCAGGCTACAGGCTTTCCAGCATGCCATATTCTTTTTTACCTACATATCCGCAGAATCGAGCATTTTGTTACAAATAACCCATAAAATGGTCACCATCGGCAGGTCGGCATCTCTGCCCAGCCCATGTCTATTGTGCCGGCAAGTCGAATTGGGCAAGCAGGCACCTCCGTTGTCGCCCTGCACAACTCAACCCTCTTCCGGGATCCACTGCACAACCTCGTCCATGCCTTCAACATGCTGATGCAGCGACGGGCATTCCTGCACTGGTTCCTTGCTGAGGGTCTGGAAGAGGATGAATTTCGACAGGCTCTTGAGGGGATCAGAAAGCTAGAGGAGGATTATACAGAGGTATTTCATTATGCGACTCAAAAACTGGATATTTTGTCATGTCTGCCATCTCAGCAGCTTAGAACTAATTCCGTGAGCCAATGAAGCTCGATCAATGCCCAGAGCATTTAGCCTATCCGATTGCCTGTCTGGTTCATCGAAAATTAGAGTCGGTTTTTGAACTTTTCATGGTTACCACCTCACTTTTACAATGTCTTCGCTGGGTTTCTTGACAGTATGCTGAGAGGATACTGCTTCACGAAGGGTTCCTTTTTACTGGAGGGAAAAATGGTTTCCGAATGTTGTTTTAAATGCAAACATCAAGCGATAGATCGCAGGCGGACAGGGGATTTGCCTTCCGATTGGACTATTTTAGTAGCATGTTTCACCAGAATTCCAAATTAATGACGATTCGACTGAAACAAGTGGACATGCTTTCGAATAGAAAAGAGCGACCAAGTAGGAAATAAATTCAGGGATCGTGATCACACGTCAAGCCCACCCCGTGTGGGCAAGTATGAATTTTGGCTTTCGATTCTAGATGGCCTCTGGTGGCTATAAAAATAACTAGATTACAATGCGCCATCTAATTCATGAAAGGCGTCAAAATTCACGAATAATTGCAAATCACCTGCAAACAGAAACCAATGCATGAACCCAATGCTTGTGCTAATAAAAAACGATTTCGGAGGAATTTTAAAAAATGAAAGATATTTTAAAGGTAATGTTACGTTATTCAGAAATACCAAGTTTTTTAGAAATGCGGAAAATCCCAAAAAAATTGAAAATGGTTTTACTTGTGTAAATTTCAGCTGTCGATGTACAGAAACCCTTTTCATGCAAACACTGAATAAATGTGACAGCGCAGATAGAAAAACCTCTGAAAATATTATTCTGTGAAATTAATGTTTTGCTTGTTCCATTTTTAAATTACGTAAGTACAGAAGCTAGACCGCACGAAAAGTAGTGTTCTATGAGTCCAAAACTGAAAATAACTATTTGATTGTTGTCTTTTATGTGATAACCGATATAAATTTCCAAACGGCAAAACAATTTCGACCCATTTAAACGAAGAATTTACTGTGGGCGTTATTACTGCACTTTAGGGCACTAAATTACACAGATTTGCTAATCTGATATCTAAAAGTCTGTATGACACCGGGTTTTCTAAAATAGCCTGCGTGTTAACAGACAGGTTCCCTCGGTTAGAATCGGACCGAAATCAATTTTCAAGTGCGATAAGTTCCGTTTAATGAAACTCTCTAAAGTAAACTACTCTCCTCTCAGAGAAAAGCACTCTCAGATGCGCAACCGAAGTCTGGGGAAGGTATTAGCATTAGAACCTGTCCGAATATATCGCTCAAATATATGAACATTTTGCTTGATAATATTACGTGGGCATATTTTCGGCACAAGAAAAGGACGATGCGTCTCAGACTTCCGGAAACTCTCACATTCGTGTCTGTCATCAGGTTTCATGAGCTAGATCGCGTACTACAAGCATAAAAATTCCCACTTTTTATCATAAATCCTCCCGACGAAAGGTTCAGTGTATTGAAGGAATAAAGTTTACTAGGAGATTTGCGAAAGTATTACGTCTGAATGAATCCACAGATAACTTCAATGAATGCAAACTAAATGTCCTTTGCAAAGTGTAAACCCCGAAAGTGCGTTTGTAAGTACAAAATAAGTTTCACCGGTCTATAACAAAAGCATTAAATTTAAAGCAGGCAAAGACAGCATAATTTATTGGAACCAGTAAATTTCTCGACGGCTCATCAACTGCAGCCTGTCGTCGCATAACACAAAATTAAAAACTGGGCCTCCTTGTCGACAGGACACAGATCTTTTGACGGTATGTTCGGACGCCCTGCCGTTAGTAAAAAGCCATAAATGTCGAATTGAGGCAGCAGCTTCCAGAAAGATACCGGGGGGACAGAACGTTCCGTATTGGAAAATGGACGTAAATTAAAGGGCTGATTTTTCAAATGAAATGATTTTAGGCTACCAGAACCACATCCTCGATATGCTGTAGGATAGTTCTTCTACGCTTACATACTAACTTTTTATCGTCCTCTTCTCTAAAAGTTGTTAATCAATGCAGTTAACAAAACTCCTACTTTTGAGATTTCTTCCTCAGTATGAGTGACCAAATAACAATCTTACGCGAGTCAATGAAAAAGCAAAACTAAGACGCGGAATAACCATCGAGACACTGGGGTTATCAATGTACAAGCAACGATCTGTCAGATGCATTAAGAGATCGCAGCACACGTAGATAAATTCCACCTTTATTTGCCAGCTCTTTTGGTGAAATGTGGTTTCATCCTTCTGCAAAGTGCTACCCTGATGCTAGCCGGAATGCATATCCTTCCCTAACGGCAACTCCTGACCCCTGAATGACAGCTTGACTTCACAATGTTTTCTTCTTTAATTTCAGTTCGCAAGGGCCTCGCAAGACAACGTATGACTACTGTGTTTTGTTGAGTTTGTTTACACCCGTTGTCTTTTTCAACAGTTGAATTTAGAAGGCCTGGCATGCCAGGCAATGTTGGGACTTCCGAAATACTAACTATTTAGGGTTTTTCCAGGCAACCGCCTGGGGGAAATGTCAACAGTAACTGTGGAAAGAAAATACGACAAATCGAATATAGATGGGATAGGAGCACCCCACCACCAAAAAATAGGCTGCTGGGCGCTAAATGTCGGGCAAATTGAGATTAAAGTTAGGGGCAGGGTTAAGGTTAGGGTAATGGGCAGGGTTTAGTCCAAGGTTGGGGTTGGGATTGAGGTTTTTGTTAATGTTAAGCTTAAGACATGGAACCAGACAGCCTTTCTGGAGGTTAACGCAAGGTCACCTATATTACGGAAGGACGGGTCCCCATTCCCTTGTGTTGCCCGTTTTTATTCACATGAATCGTCTGAATTATGCAAACAGACAAGTGACAAGTTCAAATAAATACACTAAAAATCATGGGGTTCGTATTACTGTCTGTCATTACCTTAAGTGCTGAACTTCTGTTCTTCCATCGATGTATTCTCCAACTAGTCCGTAGGACTCAGGCAGATGAAACAGCCCGTCGGTTTTACGGATTCCCAACAGGGACAACAGCCATAACTCACATTTTCAATTCTTCTTGTATCTGTTAGTTATGCAGACCTATATAAGACTCATACCTCTCGACATCACCTAAGCATGGATTATAAAGTTAGTTAAAACTACAACGCGTCAGACAGATATGACTTCCAGTACACCCTGATATATGGCCATTTCTAGAAAAGGTTATAATGACTCTTCATCCTCAAAGAAAGTTATAAACTTATCATCACGAATACTGACGACAGCCGAAGAGAACGTGCTGAGCAAAGGAATGAAGTACAATCCATCTGACTCCAACTACTTGAACTTCCTTGCCAGCTTCGAATCCATTATAACTTCGGCAGGTCTTACAGAGGAAGAACAATTTACAATTCGCAACAGTACGGTACAGGCCTTGAAGAACAGAAACAAGTTCTCAACTTTGTCTGGCGATGAAAAGAATGCACTAAATTCACTTAAAACTGATGAAAACATCATCATTCTGCCCGCTGACAAAGGAGGCTCCACCACCATAATGAACAAGACGGATTACACAGAGAAGATGATGACACTATTAAAAGACGAATCCACCTACGAACCCCTAGATGCTGACCCCACAAAATCGCAGAATTCATGCATCGAGAAAACACTAAAGCGCCTTACAGGAAAGAAATTAATCTCAGGAGTTCTGGCTAAATCCTTAAAACAAGACGAACCCACAATTGCCAAAATATATGGACTTCCTAAAGTTCACAAAGTAGGTATTCCACTGCGACCGATAGTCTCCTTAATCGGTGCACCAAACTACACGATTTCTAAGTGGTTATTTCACCATCTGCATCCACTTACAAAGGACTCTGAGAACTCCATTGAAGATTCGAATCAGTTCCTAGACAAATTAAAAGGAGTGACTGTTGCTGCCGACGAGATAATGGTTTCATTCGATGTAGTCTCCCTCTTCACCTCGATTCCATTAGATTTAGCGAGACACTGCACCGAAGAACTCCTTCTGACTTACACCACTGATGTGCCTGCCGACGCTCTACTCCAACTACTTGATGTATGTCTAGAAACCAACTTTTCTTTCGCCAAACAATGTTATCGGCAACTGAAAGGTGCTTCTATGGGTTCGCCTATATCTGGCTTTCTAGCAGAAGCCATAATGCAGAAACTGGAGTCTATAGCCCTTCCAAAAATTACTCCAAAACTATGGCTACGCTATGTTGATGACACATTTGTCATTGTCAAGAGAAACCAATTAGACCAACTTCACATGAATCTTAACTCCACATTTCCAGGAATTCAGTTCACATTTGAAACAGAGGTTGACGGACAGCTCCCATTTCTAGATGTCCTCGTATGCCGAAAAACGGATGGATCCCTTCAGACTTCAGTTTATCGCAAAGAAGCATACTCCGAGGTCATCCTACACTTTGAGAGTAACCACCCCATCACTCACAAGAGGAGTACTGTCTACAGCCTACTAAACCGAGCTAAAACACACTGCTCTGATGAAGAAAGTTATCAAGCAGAAGTGAAATACCTTTTCAAATTATTTTCCCACAACGGCTACCCGCGCCACTTTGTGCATCATTGCATGAAACATGAGTTTAAACAGAAAGGTATTTCGAAAACAGCGGCGACCCAAGCACCAAAAACTTTCACCTGGCGGACCCTCCCATACATCAAAAATGTATCTGAACTTGTCGAAAGACAACTGAAAAAGCATCAGATACACGTGGCACACCAACCTACAACCACCTTGCGTACACAGCTTGTACACCCTAAGGACAGGGTTGGCTATCTTGATAGGAAAGGTGTTGTCTACAAGATACCATGTTCCAGTTGTGATGCCGTGTATTGTGGCCAAACTGGGAAATCCGCCTCTACCCGCTTACATGAGCATCAGTTAGCGGTGAGGAGACGAGATCATTTATCCCAGGTGGCTATGCACACACTGGACACTGGACACAAATTTGCATGGGAGAACACCCGCATTGTTGGCGCCTGCCCAATAAGGAAAGGCCGCGAATTCCTGGAAGCAATGCACTCAGATGAGGCATGCATCAATCGGCATATCGATTTAGATGCCACATACAAATTTCTCAAGGACAAATGGAAGCGAGCGCAGCCAATGCCGAAGGGATGACGAAATCGTTGACGCGCATTGGCGCAGACTTCGGCCAACCATAGAATCACTTGTTTGACACGGTTAAATAGTTAACTGTTTTTGTACATTGCCCAAAAGTCTGACGACGAGCTGGGGATCCAGACTCGAAAATTTACTCATTAAAGTTTATTCCCTTCCCAAAGAATCTTACTTATTTTCATATATATATATATATATATATATGGTAAAGGTATTATGCCGTACTCCCTACATAGATACTTGCTAAAAGCCCAGACACGTGTTTCGCCGATATTCTGCCGCTGCGTGACACAGCTGCGAGGGGTTCGGCTCTTCAGTGGGACCCCCAGCGTTCTCCAGCGGTTTCTGGTATATGAACTCCAGAGAATAATCAGGTGAATAATTTCGGAAATTAATCAATGCAGAACTTGGAGTTAAATCTCCGGGACATGACTTTTTAGGGTCATTGTCTTCGACTCAAATGTTCATTGAAATTTCGGTTCTGACCCTAAAAATTCATGTCCCGGAGATTGAACTCCAAGTTCTACACTGATCAATTTCTGAACTTATTCACCCGATATATATATATATATATATATATATATTATCGCGTTCATCATCTCCCGAAGAAGACGAAGAAGAAGAGAGGGCGAATCCATGGACCATATTGTATTCGAACTGACGTTTCGGAAACTTCCTCGTTTCCATCATCAGAGTAGCGTAATTGTTGCACTTGCGGGTCTTGAGTCATTCAGTCTTGCCGCTTGCCTCGTATTATAGCCGTGCTGGACGCACGAACTTTGATCTGCCTGTTTGCCGCTGACTGGCTTAGACCTCCTCGGAGCTGACCGCTGATAGGCCTGCGTGACCTTTGTTCCCTTTGGGATCGGCTTAGTTGTGGTCAAATCAACGTGGTCAGGACGCAGTCCTGCTATACTCCGTTGGTCACTGTGAATGCCCCTGAGACAGCTTCATTGTCCGTGACTCACGCCATCATGCCATCGTCGAGCTGACGCATTATCTGAGTGAATCGTTGGGGACAGCCGAATTTCTGCATGATTTTCCACATTCCGTCGCAATTCACCCTGTCGTAGAATTTTGTCAGATCCACGAAGGTAGAGTACAGGTGGGTCTGCAGCACCTGGCACTTCTCCCGAAGTTGGCGGGCGGCAAATATCATGTCTGTGGGATGACGGCGGAAGCCACGCTGGCCTGCCGGCAGAAGACTTCGATTCCAGGTTATTATTCGGGCGGTTGAGAAGGATACACACGAACATTTCCCCGGCGATGTTCAACAAGGAGACGCCTTGGTGTTCGACCCAGACTCTGTGATTTCCTTTCCCGCTTGTAGAGGTGAACGACAGTGGTGTACTTGAAAGCTTGCGGGAATTCTCCTTGACACCACATCACATGGAAGAGCGCTGTCAGATGATCCATGAATTAGTGTTCACCGCGCTTGTAGATCTCAGCAAGGGTCGCGTCCGATCCGGGTACTTTCCTACTAGAGAGCTGCTGTACGACCCTGATGGTTTCGCGGAGAGAGGGCGGGAGTTCGAGGTCAGCGTTGGTCTCCGCTTGCGGCAAACGGACTATGGCGGCGCCATCGATGGTGGACGGACGGCTGAGGACGCCTCTGAGGTGCTCGGTCCATCGCTGTAAAATGTGTCTTCTCAGTGAGTAGGGTACTGCTGTCGGCGCTGAGAAGAGGTGCAGTACTTTTGACTGGTGGACCGTAGACGGCTTTGGTCGTGAAAAAGAAGTTCTTCCATTCGTTGCGGTCCGCGTACCATTGAATCTCCCTGGTCTTGCTAGCCGCCCAGGTGTCCTACACCTCTCGGAGCCGCAAGCAAGTGAGCGACCTACTACTTCCGTCTAGTGAACCCACCGCTGGACACTCCTGCAGTCCGCCTTCATGCACACACATATATGCATGTATAATGAAGTATAATGCCGAGCAAAGGGCCCGGTGCCCAAAGAACAACTAAATAACGTCATCTGCCGTAAAACCTGCGCCAACTGCCCTTGTGTCTATATTGGCCATACAGGCCGATGTCTTAGGACTCGCATTAACGAACACAAGTTAGCCCTCCGCCGACGTGACCCTCTGTCCCTCGTGTTTGCGCACGCCCTTGAGCATGACCACCGATTCAATTGGGACAGTACTGAAGTGATCGCAATGGCTAACACTAGACGGGCGAAGAATTCCTCGAAGCTTGGCATTCTGGCATGACCAGCATCAACCGCCAAGTCGATCTAGACGCTCACTACGAGGGCTTACGCACACGCTCACTGCCTTGTTCCCACACCCCAACAACTGCTAACCCCCATTCGGCCACATAGACGTACGCTGTTTCGCCATTCCGCTCCGCCCCCGCGACACGGTAAACAACAACCGAAGCCCCCCTAACACCTCCAACGCCGGCGCATTGCCCCCTGACCTCATCCTGCATCAGTGACTAGCCGCCCGCATTCCCACTGATTCGCAATCCCCCCGCGTTTTCACCACCTCCAACACTGGGAACCCTAACGGTTCTTCCTTCCCTCCCCCTGCCCCACGGCCTACCATAAGTAGGTGCCCACCCCTCTCACACCTCAGCTGTCTGTTTGTCGTTGTCTGTCCTGTCGCGCCAGCCGACCTAGTCTGCCGATTTCACTTTCCCCTCTGTTCATTTCGTCTGACGACGGGTCGGTGTCACCGACTTGACAATTTACGAGTGCAACTCGATTTTCCGAAGGGCATTCTCTGTCGTCCCTCCTCGCTGCTATTATGACTTGGCCGACTTCGGCCTGGTAATTGGTTGCCTGTTCGTCACCTTTGCCACACATACAGAGCTTGTTTGCTTTGTGAAGCCAATAGATCGGTGTGCGCCCATTCCTGATTGATAAATACCCGATCTGCAGCGACAGAGAATGACAGGTGGCGAGGCACTGATGAACTTCGGTTCGATGAAGTGCTTATGACCCATCTGGTAGGCCTCAGTGGTGGACCGACTGCGCCAGGTGCGGCTGTGCGCATGTTTGTGTTTCTTGTTCCAGCTGCTGGTGGTCAGGGTTATGATTGGCTGAATGAAGGCAGAATAAGCCCGAAACAGTGCTGTATCAATCCACCCGCATTCTCTGTCGTCCCTCCTCGCTGCTATATATATATATGGCAAACGTATTATACCGTACTCCTGACATCGGTTCTAAGTAAAAATCCAGACACGTGTTTCACCGACATTCTGTCGCTGTATGACATAGCTGCGGGGGGTTCGGCTTCTTAGTGGGTCCCCCAGCGTTCCCTATGCGCTTGATTCTTCTCTGGAGTCCATATGCCAGAAACGCTGGGGGACCCACCGAGGAGCCTAACCCCTCACAGTTGTGTCATGCAGCGGCAGAATTTAGGCGAAACACTGCCTGGACTTTATTTAGTACCTATGTCGAGTACGTATAATACGTTCGCCATGTACATTTCATACTACTCGTATTACTACTTGTTTGTAGAATGGACATTATGTGGTTATTCCACAATAGTTTATTATTTTTGACTCAAATGTTCACTGAAATTTCGGATATGACACCAAAATATCATGTCCCGAAGATTTAATTCCATGTCCTGCACTGAATAATTTCTGAAAATATTCGCTTGACATGTATATAGGTCGCGGACTTTGGCGGACAAATGGGCTTTCCATTTTTGGTTTTCCCAGGTGATTTCATAAATTACACGCCATTGACGGATTAGTGGGTAGCTATTAAATCAGAGCACATGATTAAGTGCCCTTATTTCAAAGAATCCTGCCTAACACTTAGGCGAATGTGAAGGGTTTATGCTCTATACCAGCATGAGGAATGTTTAAAAAAATTTGGCGATTGATAAGGACTTAGAATAAATTTAAAATATCGCCATAAAAATATACGGTTTTCTACTCTCTGGATTTCCATGTTCCGCAGGGAATGCTGGAATGCAACCAGTGTGATCGAGGAAGGATCACTGTATATATATGCATTTTATTTTTCAGGTTCTGGATGACGACGTACAGGAAGAGGCAAGTTCTGTGGATTTCATAGAGAGATCGCGTGGTTTTATGAATCATCTAGTTTTTTTCCAATTAAAATGACGACTTTTCGCCTTCTAGTCTCGTAAAAAGAAAAAGGCAACGGAGATGGAATTGATCAACGAGATGGAGCACCGCGATCCCGTACCTCCTCCTACTACTTATGTAAGTATACATTTTAATTACTTCGAGTAATTCTACTTATTCCAAACTCCGCCAGATTGTTATGCTGACTGACCTGGGTTCCAGTCCTTCGGTGGGTCTTCATTCTTTCTAACTGGCGGCAGTGGGAAACGGGACAGAAGCACTTTCCGTGTCTGATATGTTTCGGACAAAACAAAATGATGCGGTGGTGGCCGCTTCCGACAATTTTAACGAATGCAGAAATGTCCACTCCATTGTTCTCTTGTGTTGTGATGATCTACTGTTATTTTTAAGCTCCCGCCTGTCTGGGTCCTCTACAGGAAGCAATAAAACGAACTTTAGCCAGCGACCTCTTCCAGCCGTTGTAGGACAAATTCTGTAGCAGACTGAATTTTGGAAAGTGCACAGATGTTCCTTTGATTTATTTGCACGTTCCGCAAATTGAAGACTTGAAGCTTGGAACGCCCTGCCTCCGGATTTCATTATGTCTACTTCCGTCGAGGTCTTTAAGAGGAAGCTGGATTTGTATAGCAGTGTCCACTAAATTACCATCCGACCTCTGTAACCTTGACAATCCTATTGTTATTATACTACTTTCTGCATTTCAGTAACATTTTAAGTTGAATTTGTTATTGTCGCGGATCCATCGCCTACGCTTACTGACATGCACCTATGCAACTTTTGTCACTGGGGATATTATTTATTTCCCTGCACTCCAAAAAGCCACTGTACTACTGATCCTGCCGCTAACACTCAAGTCAGTTCGTTTACCTGTACAGGATTGACGCTTTTCCGATTATTTGTTACCTTTATGATATCTTTTCCAGTTTTTGAGATGTTTCTTTTGCTTATAAACATATAGGGAGTTCAAAGTGAAGACCTACGTTTCTCACAAATAACACTAAACTGAAAGTGAAAAGCGTTGATTTGCAGAGTGTGACGCTCCGTTCGTACAGACCTGCTCTTTTCGTTGTGCCTCTCTTCAAGCCGTTTGCGCAGAAGATCGTGAATCAAGGAAATTGTGAAGATCACGCCGAATGATATCATAATTTTGTCAAGTCGGACAGTCGTCCCTTGGATTTTGACGAGGAATTGATAGGCCGTATCGACAGAGTCCCTGGAGCTCACTAGAAGAAAGTTTAGATTCCTTGCCATCTGTTCGGCTAAATTGTACGTGGGTATGCCTTTTAGGGCAAGGACTGGCCGCAGGAGAACATAAGGCTTGTGGACTTGGAGTAATCCACTGAACCCGGCCAGTGCTGCATTAGTTGATATTGTATTCTGCGATTCATCAATCTAGATTACATTTTGCGTCTAACTCGACTTATGAGTCCGGTTAGCTGCGAGCCTGCGTCGTTTGGAGTTGACCTTGCTCTCTTTTCCATTAACATACAGTAGGTGGGCTAACTCAGGAAATGTCAGCCGAAATTTCGAAATGAGTTCCCGTATCAGAAAGAGTAATTAAGTGGGGTTGTAAAACTGATCATCATTCAGCATAATCCTACAATAATCCAGTTACCTCAGGATGCCAGCTTTCGAACGAATTTTCTTCCGACTGCATGCAAGAACTATACTGGGTAAAAAGTGATTACTTAAGTAGCATGCATTTTTCTCACTGATTTTTGATACTCTTAAAAATTCAGTTATATTTCATGGAAAACAGGCATAATAATATTCATGTTTTTGCTCATTCCGTAGAAAATGGCGTATGTTTCCAATTTTGTACTCAAAGGAAGGCTAAAATTCGGTTTTAAAAAGTTTCTAGTTGTGCGATTTTTTAATACTGTGAAATGGCCGCGCATAAAACGCCGTGTCTCTGCATTTACTAATGTGGCTTGTAAAGTTAACAATATGGCTCAAATCCACTGCTAAATTTTATGAACCCCACATGATCTTCTCTCAATACCGTAGATAAATGTATGGCTTTCCATACACAGAAAATATACGACTTATAGTTTTGAAACCCTGAATGCAAATGTAATGGTAGGTCAGGTTCAACATTATTCGGGAATAAGAAAAGTTTTTTAAAACCGAATTACACTCTTCTTTTGAGTATGAAATTGTTTTTTTGAGAATACATTCTAGGCATTCAAGAACTAAGTGTATTAAATTAGAGCCATTTCTGAAGTTTTCAGGATATTGCGCTTTTCAAAATAAATCGACATTCGTAAACAACGCAATACCACCTTTAATATTTCTTTTATGTTTGTAATTCTTTTAAACTTGTACTTAATTAACATAGACACTGGACCCATGGGGTCGATTGTCGAGTAATTGGCAATCATTTGTAAATTTCAACACATTTCAGGAATTAGGTCACTAACTGTATATTGATTTTCAGGTTCTGGATAGCGACCCACATAAACAGGGGAGTTTTTTCGATTTTATCAACAGGAAAATTTATTTTACTATCTCTTTTAGTTCTTTTTCAGTTAAATTGACGATTTTTCGCCTTTTAGCTTCGCAATCAAAAAAGGATGACTGAGATGGAACTGATTAACGAGAAGGAGAATCACAGTACTGCACCTATTAGATCGGCGGACTCCACTTACGTAAGTATGCACTTCAACGACGTTCGAGAGATCCGCTTACTTAAAACTCCACCAGAAACTTATGCTGGCTGACCTGGATTCCAGTTTTTCTGTGGGACGACATCCTCTCTAACTGGCGACATTGGTAAACGGAACAGAAAACACTGTCCGTGTCCGAGATGTTTCGGACAAAGCAAAGTAACGCCGCAATTACCGATTGCGGCAAAGTTAACCAATGCTGAAATGGCCATTCCATTGTCTGTTCGTGACGCGAACGAGCAAGCGAGACGGTCGGGGCGGCGCCTCCTAACATGTCTTGCCGTGAGCTGAGTTGTACGACTTGAATCGCGGGTTCATTTGCAACGCAGCTGTTTGCGTTCTTCTCCGGTCAGATAGTAACGTTGATTGGTGAGATCGTCTTAACACCAGAACTGTGGGCTCTTGCCTTAGTTTTGACAAATCGGCTGTGTCCCGTAGTAGTTCCAGTTAAAGATTTGGGCCTGGATTTGGCGTTTGTTTAAGCCGATTGACGTGGCGCACCCAAATTTCTGGTCCGACCAGAATCTTGTAGACGACGTCACCACACTTTCGGTAAGCACATCCAATCGTCCACTCTTCCGGATTCTTTTCTGTAGCCCTTTGCCAGAACCTTCTCATCCGACTGGAACGACCGTTACTTTGCTCCATGGCGTCCATTGAACTGCCACTCCATAGACATTGGTTGAATAATTCATGGACAACAGTCTGTTGTTCTCCAACAGATGACACCTAACGAATGACGCCAAATGGCAGGCGTCGCTTGAAGTTGACCTTACTCTCCTTCTTCATACAAATACATGCAGATATGCATATTTTGGTTTTCAGGTTCTGGAGAATGACGCACACGAACAGGCAAGTTTTGCCGATTTTATCCATAGGTAGATTAGTTTTATTGAATCTTCTAGTACTTTCCACTTAGTCTGACGACTTATCGCCTTTTAGCATCGCAAAAAGAACAAAGCGACCGATAGGGAATTGATTAACGAGATGGAGGATCTCAGTGCTGTACCTGTTAGATCGGCGGATTCCACTTACGTAAGTATTCACTTCAGCGACTTTTGAGACTTCTGCTTATTCCCAACTCTGACGTAAATGATAATGTTCTCACGGGCTAAAAAACGATACCTCATGAGCCCTAAGTATTGCGAGCAGTAAGCAAAAGCGGTTAGTGAATAATATTGATATTCAGAACGTGAAGTGACCTGACAGTAGAGCACCCCAGCGAAGCGGGTCTTGTCCAGCCGAGTTGCTTTCGTCCCGTTAAAACAAGCAATACGTTAAAAAACGGGACGAGATTGTCAAAGGTGAATTAGTCTGGTACCTTGCCACAGTACCCTCTTCCGAGACCGCAGGGCGACGTAAAACGGCGCCGGAGAGTATGCATAAGTCTATAAGAAATGCGTAACTAAACGATCAGGGAAATGAACGTGACGGCCACTGCGAGAGATATAATGAGGAGGTACAGTTGAAGAGGGTTGATTTCGTGCTGCGATGGAGTAGGATGTGGTTGCAGTTGGATGCTGTGGGCATATAGAGAGAGGAGTTATGCGGGACGGTAGGGCAGAGGTTAAGGGCTGGAAAGGAGAATGAAGAAGGGGAGGTGGGGAAGCAGGGGTAGTGGAGGTGGTGGGACAGAGGTTAGGTGGTCAGTACAGTCTTGTCCTTGAGGCAGGTCCGGCGGCTCTTTTGCGACAGCGGCCTTGACCCGATCGACGCTGACCATCTTACCAGAAAGACTTCCAACCATTTGCTGTATGCGTAGACGACTAGAAGGAAGTTCTGGCCACCGATCGGTACAGAGTAATCGATGTGGACCATGGACCACGGAGCTTTTGGGACGGGTCATACCTTGTGTGTCGTCTTCATTGGGGTCTTTGATGCGAGGGCGCATGAGCGGGCCATTTGTTCCAATTGTTGATCCATGTGTGTCCAGTACGCATAATTTCAAGTGAGCGCCTTGATGCGGTTGATGCCGGGAGGCCTCAGGATCCCTTGCATGCAGTTTCTGTGGGACAACGACACGCTCGCAGAACGGGATACAGTTGTTAACGATCGACAGAGAATTTTGCCGTTGGTGGGACTGCTACAGTTCCCCAGAAAGTTTTGCGGGTCACTGAATGCGATGGTACTTAATGACTTGTCCCAACAATGTATCCTGTTGTGTTGCGTTTCGGACTTCCTAAAAACTGATGAGAAGTAAAGAGGAAGGCTGATCGAGCACCCGAGCAGCTTGTGTATTGTTCCGGGTTTTAGAAATAGTACAGGGACACATTGTCAAAGGGTAACAACAACAGAACGAGCGACAAGTATAGGCGATTCTAACCAATCATTGATCGTCTCCGGGGTTGACCATGCTCTCTTCCTTCTGCACACATAAAGTATGTGTGCTAACTCATGAAATGTTAACCGAAATTCTGAAATGCGTTTTCGACTCGAAAAGATTACTTATGTAGGATTGTAATACTAACCACCGTGCAGCATAACCCCATTATAACTTAGTTACTCCAGGATGCCAGCTTTGAGTAAACTTATTTTCGACGCCTGCAAAAATTACACTCGGTAAGAAGGGACTACTTAATTGGCATGAAATTTTCTCACTGCTTTTTATGTCCTTGTCCATTCGAATATATATCATGGAAAACACGCACGAAAATACTCATTATTTTACTCATTTGGTAGAAAATTACGCCTTCTCCTAATTTTGTACTTGGAAACAGGATAGAATTCGGTATAGAAAAAACTTTTCTGATTCCGGTATAATTTTGAACCCGGCGTGCCATTACACTTGCATGCAGGGTCTCCAAACTACAAGCTTTATACATTTCGTTTACCGAAAATCACACAGGTTTCTATAGTATTAGGAGGAGACTGTATAGATTTTCAGGAAATTTATCAGTGGGCTTGAGCTATACTGTGAACTTTACAAGCAACATTACTAAATGCAGAGACACGATGTTTTATGAACACGCACTTCACGGTCTTAAAAATCTCCTAATGTAAAACTTTTTTTAAACCGAACTATACCCCTCCTCTAAGTATAAAATTTGAAGAGGTTGTAATTTCCTACCAAATGAGTAAAATACTGAATATTTTTATGCGTGTTATCTATGAAATATATCTGAATTTATAAATGCATCGTAAATCTATGAGAAAATTTTATGCTACTTATGTAGCCCCTTACAATCGAGTGCAATTTTTGCAGGCGGCCGAAAAGAAATTCCTTCAAATATCGACACCCAGGAGTAATTAAATTATAATGGGATTATGCTGCGCGGTGGTTAATATTACAATCCTATTTAAGTCATCTTTTCGAGTCGAAAACGCATTTCGGACTTTCGGTAAACATTTCATCAGTTAGCACATTCAGTGTACGTAGATATATATATGTTTTGATTTTCAGTTTCTGGATAACGACTCAGACGGACAGGCAGGTTTTGTGGATTTTTCCCTAGGTGGATTAATTTCATGAATCTTCTTGCTTTTCCAGTTTCTTTGACGACTTTTCCTCCTTTAGTCTCGTAGACGGACGGAGAGTCGCAGTGTTGTACCTGTTAGGCCGACGGATTCCACTTATGTAAGTATGCATTTTAAGTACTTAAGAGGACCCCACTTACTTTCAACTCCCCTCCCTTACTGAAGAAGGTATTTTCTCAACGTTCGTTTCGACTCTTCAATGACTCAGCAGCTTTGCTTCCTGACATCATCGGGCAACGAAACAGAGAGAACTTTTCCTGTCCGAACTTTCACCGATAAAACAAAGTGATACTGTGATGGGCGCCCATGGCAAGGTTGCCTAAACCACAAATGGCCGAATCCGGCGCCCCTTTGTGTTATGCTTATTGATTGGCCTCCCGTAAGAGACGATGAGACGAAACCTTGCCAGTCTGCATTCCGTTTTTAAGTCAGTTCTAGAACCGACAGTTCGATTCTCGCAAACGACGATGTCCACCATGTGCTCCACAGCGTGGCGGGTGCACGGAAGGACGATTTGCACGTGAATTATTTGTTGTAGACTACCACACCCTCTCCCCCATCACCCATCTGAAACCGGTGTCAGGAGACCGGAGGCGGGACCGGGCGCAGTGTCTAATTAATCTAAACAGTCCGTTTTCGAGTGCCACACACACGCCTGGCCCACGCATGGCGGACCGGGTTTTCCCACAAAGGAGAAAGGAGCAGTTCGGATCCTATCTGGTTGGGATAACAACATAGGTTACATTGAGGAGGAGTCATTACAGTCTGACTATCTGTCCTAAGAGGAGGACCTACAGTAGGTGGGCTAACTCATGAAATGTCAACCGAAATTCCGAAATGCTTTTTCGTCTTGAAAAGACTGATTGCGTGGGGTTGTAAAACTAATCATCTTGCAGCATAATTCTACAATAATTTAGTTATCTCGGGATGCTAGCTTTCAAACGAACTGCCTTTCGGCTGCATGGAAAATATGCACACTAATATTTATTTTTTGCTCATTCGGTATAAAATTTCATCTTATTCTAATTTTATGCTCGAAGGAGGGACATAACTTGGTTTTAAAAAAGTTTCTAATTGTGAGCCTTTTAAATACCGTGAAATGGCCGTTCATAAATCGTCATATCTCTGCAGCTACCACTGTGGATTGTAAAGTTAACAATATGGATCAAATCCACTTTCTAATTTTATGAACCCTATATGGCCTCCCTTTATTACCGTAGAGAAATGTGTGGTTTTCCGTACGAGAAAATATACGGCCTGTAGTTTCGAAACCCTGAATCCACATGTGATGGTAGAGCGGGTTCAAAATTATTCGGGAATTGGAAAACTTTTAAAACCTATTATGTCCCTCCCTCAAGCATCAAATTAGAAGAAGGCGTAATTGTCTACTGAATGAGCAAAAGAATGAATATTTTATGCTAGTTTCCATTAAATAAAATCTTACTTCTAGGGGCATCGAAAATCGATGAGAAAAAGTCATGCTACTTACGTATTCATTTTTTACAGAGTGTAGTTTTTGTAGGCAGCCGGGATGAAGTTCATTCGAAAGCCGACATCCTGAGGTAACCGAAATATTATAGAATCATGTTGCAGGCTGACTAGTTTTGCTACCCTATTTAACTTATCTTTTCGAAACGAAAACTCATTTCGAAATTCCGGTTGACATTTCATGAGTCAGCCCACCTACTGTAGTTGTCGCCTCCTTTGACAGTTTATAGTGGGGAAGACGCATTGCGTGGCGTGGAGACGGAGTCCCAGAGTCAACGCCAGTCTCTCTTCTCTCTCTCTCTCTCCTAAGCCCCAGTCCACCCTCCGAGCCGGTCAACTATCTGATTCGGGGATTAGGCGCAAGTGACTGGCGCGGCGCGAACCCGTGCCTAGGCATGCAACCACACTCTTTTCCATGTTATATGGCCAGACTGTCCGATTAACGTATGCCGTACGTTGATCTGACCCCTTTTTGGTCCAGCGCAACTCCCACAAGACCGGTAGTAGGGGCACAGTCCAAGAACCGCTGATTCAGTGGCTGCATGTTCTGTTGTTTGTAAGGGAACCGGTGGGAAGTTCGGCTTTAGCGGTCAGTAAGGAAACGGTTCCGATTAAAGATTTAGATGAATCGGACTTAGGGTTATGGGTTAAAGCTCTCCGGACGACGGCAAACGCATCTTGTTCTTCTCAACAGATTTTTTTGGTCGGATCTTATTTCGTAGCCATACCTGCAGTAGACAAACCCCAGACTAACCCCAACCTCCAAATCCTAACCCTAACCCCTAACAGGTACAGCTACGAAATAAGATCTTACCATTTTAACTATTTCTAAAGTTCATATTGACCCAAATGGGAAAAACTCAGCACCTCGGTGGGATTCGAACTCAAGCAGTAAGGGAAAGGCTTTAGTGCAGCCAACGCTCTAACCATCTGAGCTACGAGGCCCCGCCGGACGACGCGAGTTTAATCACATTTGGGTCAAGTTACCCGCCTAGCATACTGCAACGTCTGGAATCCACCAAATCTGATACAGTAAGTTGACTGCCCAAGCAGGATTTCCTAAGTTATTCACCTAGAATCCACCAGATGAATACCTGGCTCACGTAATTCATAGATATTTTTGCAGATTTTGAATAATTCATATTGACCCAACTGTGAAGAACTCGGCGCCTCGATGGGACTCGAATCTACGAAGAAAGGGGAAGGCTTTAGTACAGCCAACGCTCTAACCGCTTGAGCTACGAGTCCTCACTGGACGACTCGAGTTTAATCACATTTGGGTCAAGTTGCCCGCCCAACGTCTGGAATCCCCCAAATCTGATACAGTCTGTCAAATATCTTGTCTGGACATGTCTACCGCGCAATGAGCTACCCAGGTTCATATAGGGTAATTTTAGAGCTCCTGAAACCCAGAAGTGAGTTGCGTTCTTATGATCACTAAACCGAAAAGACAATATCTTCCCACCTTTCTTTTATTTAGGTATTAACTTTGCCTTTATATTTTCATAATGCCCTGTGGGTTTTAAAGATTGTGTACGTATGCCAGGCTTCAGTAAACCACGACCCTCGCAGCTGGCACCTGGTTTCCCTGCCAATGGGCGCGTTTGCGCTTCCGCTGGGTACACGAGCCGTGTGCATGGCCGCCCAGTGACTTTGTCCGAACCGGGCATGGCAGTCTCGGCCGCGCCAGCTGTCTCCGTTATCTTTTGTCGGAGTCTAAATCCTGGTCAGTGCGTATTGAGGACGAGGGTTGGTGCTGCCGGCGCTCACTGTGCCGCCTATGGTTTCGAGTAATCCCTCCCTTTCTCTTGGTGCATAAAATCCTCGTCAAGTGTGTGCTGCGGACCATAGGGTGCGGAGGCACGCCTTTGTGCAGGTCCGGTCGCGCCAGCCACCTGCGTCCTCCCCCGTCTTCGGTCTTCTTAACTGTGTCTTGGCACCAGACTCAGGTGGGGGAGAAGGAGAGAGTGTGGTAGATGCTGTGCAAGTCTGCTACCAACATAGTCTAATCCACGCACAAGTCACCGTGCCCGCCGTCACCTCGCCGTGCAGAACACGGTGGACATAGTCATCAACAACGATCGAACTTTCATCATGTTCATGATGCTCATGGCTTAGGTTCTACGGGTATAAGAAGCCAAACGACATCGCTGACAAGCAGTCTAACAAAATACATGCCCCTTTGCTTGTTTCCACTCCTAGGATCGGGGAAATCCCCAGGTCTCGATCACGCTGCGAGTTAGTCACGCTGCGCAACAAGACATGTCATCCAACAGGCACAGGAGCACGGAGAGCACTTTGCGTCGCAGCTCAAGTACAAAACGAAGGGCATCGGGTGACGAGACGGGATCCACTGAGTATCGAAGTCAAAAAAGACCGCATGCGGCAGTCAGTAAGGTAAGTGCTATCGGAAGTACCAACGAAGGTCTTGCCCCCCCAATCTAATGCAGTCTTGTATGATGGATTCATGCGTGAAGCCGAAACATCGGGCGAGTAAAACACTTCTTCCTGGCGATAGCGCCTCCACCCCACAAGTTGTCACGAGCAGTCAGTTTAGGGAGCAGGATGTTATTGCCAACAAAGATTAGGGAGACCAGAATGGCCATTTGTGGCTTATTAGCCTCCATCAGCCGGTCATACCCAACCCTGAGGTATGGAGCACCTGGGAATCGAACTCGCGACCTGTTAGTTAGAAGTTCAACACCTCTTCCCACCGGACCACGAGCCCGTTGCCCGGTCGGTTTTCGATCGGGAATATACAATGGTAGGGGGGCGCTCACCGATTGTTCATACGGAACTCACTCGTTCCGTTGTGCCATACGGGATTTCTCTCGCCCGTTTCTAGACTCAGGTGTTCAACCCCTCGGGGTTGAGTATGAATGGCTGACGAAAGCCAATCAGCCAGAAATGACAATTCCAGTCTCTCTTGCCTTTTTTGGTAATAACATACTGCCTATATTATGCGCCGCTGTGCGGCAGCTCTTTGGGTCCGAGATCGAGAACCCGTAAGGCACAACGGAACGAGTGAGTTCCGTAAAAAACGATCGCTGAGCGACCCCCCCCCCCCCTACCAGCTCAGGCAGCCTTTAGCGAGTTAGAGCGATCGATAATGCGTTCCCATGCTGGGGACCAAGTCGAGATAAACCAAACAAGACTGCCAGGCTAGAACCGACTTGACGGTCAACGCCCCCCTCCCCCCCCCCCCAGTGAAGAACAAGGGCAATGGCTGAAAAGTCAGTTGATGGTACTGAAACTCATACTAGCTGGCTTGTACCGCATAACAGTTGACAAACACCAACTCAGACAAACGCGAGCACGGATGCGGTTTTAGGAAATGACTAGTAAATGGACAATAGTTATAAAAAAAATGACGAACAAAGATACAGCAACGGGATACCACGGGCCTGCAGTCCGAAATTTGGTCATTTTTAGTGCCACTGTTTGAGAGATCAGTTTTTTGAAATATTTCTCGCAAGTGACTGCGAACCAAGTTATAATAAAATTACCGATAGCCACAAGGGTACTGGAATGGCGATTTCTAGCCGATTGGCCCTCATCAGGTAGCCATATCCAATCCCGGGTTTTACCGCCGTGTGGCTGCTGGCGGGGCTCTAGATTGGGTACGGTCGGTAATGTGATCAGTGAGGAGCCCTCTACCACAGGCCAAGTTGTCGAAACACTCCCTCCTAGAACACAAACAGCCGAACATGAGGACTAGGTACATGAGCTGATTTATAGCGTTCATCGACCGCGGAAACCCGGAAGCCACATAGTAGTGTCGAGGGAAATAAGACTCGTGCTACGGATAATGGCAACGATCGGATGAGGGACCCCAAACGCACACACACACACAAAACCAGCCAAAGGTGCCTGACTTACGGGAAAGGTGGTAATAGAGCTTTTACGGGCGGGGCCTATGTATGCATAGAGGAATGGCAAAATAAGCATAGATAATTGGTAAATTCATTTTTCGGGGGGAAAAGTTTTAACGAATTGACATATAGCAACTGGAATTAAGCCGGACAATTAAAAAAATAAGCATTAAGTGTGTGCAACGGTCGCTTCTCAACTCTTTGAGCTGAGGTTATTGTAGATAATCTACCAGACTGTCTAAAAAGATCGCTTCTCAACTCTCTGTGCTGAGGTTATTGTAGATAATCCGCCAGACTGTCTACAACGATTGCTTCTCAACTCTCTGAACTAAAGTCATTGTAGATAATCCTGCAAACTGTCGACAACGATCGCTTCTCAACTCTCTGAGCTTAGTTTATTGTAGATAATGCAGCAGACGGTCTACAACAGGCAACCCAACCTTGTACGATGAAACACCAAACCGAAATAATCGTGTCGGACTAAAACCCACTTAAAGAAGTATAGTAGGTATTCCTTGTATGCCGCAGATGCTTGGTGGCCTTACCCTATCCTTACCAGGATGATTTTTCGCTTGCGCTACAGTGTTCCGCACATCTAACATAAATATGAGTTCTTTAAACCAATGCACTGATTCATACAGACGTACGGGTTGAAGTTACACTAGAGATTTCCATCCTAAATAGCCTACATAAGATCAGGCCGATGATATCTTAGTCATCTCTCGTAGTCACAAATCTATGGGAATTGACGCATTTCCGTTTAATTAGCCAAGTATGGAGGAGAGAAGTACGACCCAACCAACGGGATCTTCCAGACACCATGATGTTAGCAGTGGCGAGACGAGGAAAACGATGAGAAGAGTAAAGGACCGTGAAGTGGGAGAGCAGAAACCAGAAGTTATCGACCTTGGTGGACGTGAACTGCGCTACAACGAAACGATGGAGGACCTGGTACAATATTCCTTCCAGGAGGACCAGCTAGACGAAAGTTACGCGGAGCGCAACGATTTGCATACCGAATACGAGGCAAGTCCGCATCTTTCGTCTCTCCCCTGTTCTCCTGTTATGTTCTAGCCGTAGCTGGTGGCCCCGTTTACAACTCTCGGCAATCGAATCCCCAAAAGAAAACTCAGCAGTAAGGGGTGAAGAACACGCGCCTTTGCTGAGCTCCTAACAGCGCGTGACCGATCTCATGAAATGTTGGCTGAAATTCTGAAATGCGTTTTCGATTGGGAAGGATTACTTAGGTGGGATTGTATTATTTCTTATCATGCGACATAATTCTATAGTATTTCAGATTTGCTAGGATGTAGGCCTTCGGATGAACTTCTTCACGACCTCCTGCAGAAACCACACTCGGTAAAGAGTGACAATTTAAGTAGCATGCATTTTTCATATTGATTTTCGATGGTCTTATAAGTTCAAATATATTTTACAGAAAACATGCATAAAATAGGCTTTCTTTTACTCGTTTGGTAGAAAATAGCATTATCTTCACATTTGTTAGTCGACAAACTGGTATCTTTGGGTTTTAAAAAAGTTTCTAATCGTAAAGTTTTAAGACCGTGTGATGTCCATACATACAGCATCGCACATGCCCGTTTAGCGGTGCTCCCCATGAAACGTACAACACAGTCAGCATTCATTACAAAATTTTCATAACCTCTACATGGTGTCTTCTCGAAAGCATAGAGGGGTATATAATTTTCCCTACGTGGATAGCATGTACCTTGTAGACTATTATCGCTAAATGCTACTGCAACGGCTGATTTGACTCAAAATTATTAGGAAATTGGGAACCTTTTTCAAAAACAAAATATGTGCTTCCTTTGGGTATGAAATATTAAGACAATGTGAATTTCTACCAAACGAGTAAAAGAAAGCCTATTTTGTGCATGTTTTGCTTAAAATATATTTGAATTTATAAGACCATCTTAGCAAATCTGAAATACTATAGAATTATGTCGCATGATAAGCAATAATACAATCCCACCTAAGTAATCCTTACCAATCGAAAGCGTATTCGGGAATTTCAGCCAACATTTCATGAGATCGGTCACGCACTGTAGATACAGAATGTCCATTGGCGGCCTGAAATTGGGCCAATTAGATCACGCCTTTGGCATGCGGAA
>CACRXP010000683.1:74511-85045 GCA_902702965.1 Spirometra erinaceieuropaei | reverse complement strand
AAGTATAAACGGGTTTTTGTAGCCCTGTCAGATGCTGCGCCCAATCCCAGCGCCAATTGCCTGACCGCCTAGGACAACGGACTGAAGGGCAGCCGGGATAAATGACGCGGAGGGATCGCAAATTGTTTAGTTGGCGGAACCAATGAAAGCATTGACAGCAGTGACTGGCTAGACCACTAATTCTCCACTTTCGCGGAATGCATAACCTTCTCGTCAGATCCAAGTGCATCTTTACCGGGAGCCTCTCAGGCAGTGCAAATGACTGAATGTTTCTGGGGCTATCATTTGCGTTCGGTGTAGAGACAAACTATGAGGGCCCTCCATTCAAACAACTGTCACACACGTGGTCTACTTTTCAAACCTCGATCGATAAGGCCGCAGTGCCCGTGGCGCGGCCTGAAACAGGGATGCCGGTGAGTCTGTCTTTTTTAGCAATGGAAGATATAAGGCCACTTCTTCCTTGTCATACGGGAAAAAAACATTTGCTTGCACACAAGCGTAATTTTGAGTTTGACGACATTTTTGGCGATAAAGCCGCATGACATTAGATAGTTCAAGTTTTCTTGTCTTCGGTCACACTATTACAAATGTAGAAAACTATATAAATAGACCTCTTCTGTGACAGTAAAATTGCCAGATGAGCATGAGTTTTGGAAAATTTCATACCTTTTACTTCCACGCCTGAAATCACAATGCATTGTTAGAAATGATTACTCTTTAATGAACACGTTCTTTCAAGCATATCACCATGATTGTTGTGGTTTAAATTTTCGTTCAATTTAATCATTTGCGAGTAAAATAAATATTTCACTGTCCTCGCAAGCAACCGACGGAATTCAATGAATAGAAATCAACATCAGGTTAACTTTAAAAAAACTGGCTTTCGATTGGAACTGCGCCTTAAATACTTCTCACGCCAAATAAGGGATAAGTAGCTCAAACGGATGGTATATCCACACTTTAGGCACGAGTTGATAGCAGTTGATTGGATGACAGGAAACCATCAAAGTTAGAAATGGATGACAAACTCACGTTTTTTGGTAACTGAGACAGCATTGTCGCTTTGTTCGGGCTTCGCACAACTGGCCTACTTCTAGTAGTGGGTCAGTTTATCTGCAAACGGGTTGTGGTCCTATCGTCATATCCCCTTCCCCGAAGAGTTTTTCACCTCTCTGGGCATAAGCTTCGCAGGCATAGTCATACAACTTAGCCTGCAATGCAGTGATTAGGGTGGCCGGTGGACTTAGTGGTCGTCGTATAACATAATCTAATGTATAATAGGTTTCTGCCCTACCTTTGTCAATTTTAATTTCACATTGGAGTCGCGTTTTATTAGCTGCTCTCACCTGCCTAAGTTAAGGTCTGATGGGGTGCCAAGTGCAGCCGATGTGGAAGGCCCTCTCCATTGAGTGACTACTTACAACATGAACGGCGGCTTTATTGCTGAAAACCCAGCCAAGGTAAAAATATGGCATAATCACATCGAGCACCTTCTAAACTTTGGTAAGCAGTGCTCGCACCTTCACTCCCCTCTGCAACGGAGTTTTATCCCTCTCCAACTTATTCAGTGTCATGGAGACCCCGTTCTGAAGGGCAGGTCACCGAGGTCATACAATGCCTGCTCAACAAAGAGGAACTCCGAGAGGTCTTGTGTCAACACTATGACACCCTAACCCCATGAGGTAATTGAGTAAGCGTGGGGAGGTGAGGTCGTTCCTAATGCTTCGGGCTCCAGCATCTGTACTTGTCTTCAAGGAGGGAAATAAGACAATGTGTAGGAACCACCGCTGTAAAAGCTTCATCGGCGTTGCTGCGAAGGTCTTCGATGTTGTTCTTATCAGGCGATTTCAAGCAGTGCGTGGCTCAAGGACGAGGCCCAAACCAGCTGGATGACGAGTCGGGCGTGGATTCGCGAACCAGATATTCCAACGGAGGTGCATTCTTGAATTCCCTCCGAGTTACCAACAACGGACGGCCGTCTGTATAGTTAACTCCATCGCTGCGTTCGATTCCGTCCATTGGGGGTCCCTGTGATGAATAATGGAACTAGATGATGTATCGCCAAAAATCATCGCTATGATCAAGGTCTACTATCTCTCCACCAACGCGCGAGTTGTAGCCCATAACAATCTGTCCCAACCGTTTATTATCTGATCTAACGTTCGACAATGTTGTATTCTATCACCCATTCGGTTCAACTACGCATTGGTCAGATTCTCGGGCAGGTCCTATACGACGTTGACAGTGTTGAGTTGGCACCCGGACGCGACTGATTGCTCTAGACTACGTTAACGATATCACCTTGCTAGCCCCACTCTTTGATGAGCTGCTGTCCACGCTGTCACGGATGGATTAAGTCACGAAATCCATCGGCTTATACAGAAACGCAAGGAAGACCAAAGTACCTTCAGGCTGCATTCCTGATCAGGGAAAGACGCCATTCGAGGTTAATGATTGTCACTTTGAAGAAGTAGACGGCTTCAAAGGCCTCGGGGAGAGACTACAGCCAAATGGACAGGGTAAAGAGAACATTGGTCCCCTCATCGATGCCGTTCACAGGGTTTTCTTAAGCCTTAGAAAGTGTTTGTGGACTCGACGCGGCATCGCCATCGACACAAGGATCCGCGTGTACCGTCTAGTTAGAAGCACCATTAGTACAGTTCTTTTTGACTTAATATGGCACACTCCATCACACCTTCGACTTCAACTACCACTGCTTATCACAAGCGGCAGCAAACGGAGACGCATTGACGCAGCCACAGAGTGGATTTATAGGGTCAGAGTTGTGGAAGAACTCGCGGGCACAGCGGATGGATGGTGGGGCGACTCGATAGGGCGCTCTGACGAAGGTTGTTTGCTCGGAAAGGTGGCAGCGAAGCCACTCTACCACTTGATTGCTGCAACGGTCAGTGAACTTTTGTTAACCAGGTGTCAAAGAATCTACCAGCCTGTCCTCTTGCCGTCAGAAGAGGATGACCCGGCTGCCCTTTTTGCCAGCATGGTATTCAGTCACCCGGACTGACCGCATGGTTGCTGAAAAGGGGGTCTCGTAGGTTCATGCATTCGCTTATTCACCAGCCATTCACTACGTGTCAGTTGAGAGGACGATGCATAATCTTTGGGTCTCGGTCTGATGTGGCCTAGGTGCTTAGACAGAGCCTCGGCAACGATTATCCTGAGTAGCGCTCATTCGCCATCCACGCAAGACAGTTAGGCGTCGTTAAATTCCACCACAAAAGGTGGCCAAAGACGTGTGATCTGAGCTATTCCCGTCATCGCTGAGCAACAGTCGAGTGCCATACTTGCGTCACGCTTACCCACTACAGCCGCCCTCCCGTCCTGGACTACAAGGCCAGCGAAGACCTCTTCGAAGACCGAAATCCGTCAGTGGCACCAAGAATCCTATTATCTTCATCAGAACCATGAGGTCTGTTGCCATCATTGGTCAAATTCCCCAAGATATGGTGGGTTTTGGGTTGGCTTTGTTGTTGAGCGGGATCCCCGTCTGGTTAGTTATCAGTGGCTGGGCGGCGTACGTCCCTTCAAATGCACACCTCTTGCAGCCTACTTCTCAGCCAATGCCGGCTGTCCAAACTAGCCAAGCATCTTCGAGGCTGACCTCGCCGAAGGCGCTGAGCGACTGCCCCTCTGTCTCAAAGTCGGCGGGCGTCGCCCTCGCGACGTTGGGCCCCCACTCGCCTGACTGCCAACTCCTACCGACCTCTTCTCTAGTATTTCTGTACAGAATACAACATCCTCTCAACTCGCGTCCCTCTTCTTCTCTTCCTGTTCGGTATTGGGCCTGATGGTTGTACTGGACAGGGTCTCTGCGATACACCATGCCAGTCTATCCGTCCTTCATCTCTCTGCTCCCGCACACCCTGTCAACCGATGTCAATCTTACGCGCTCTCAGCCGTAAGAGTGGGCAATGCAACCTTCATTCTCACGGTCTAGACATCACCGTTAAGGACTGCGATCTTGTGAGCGTGATACCTAACGTAGCAACAATGAAGAATTAGCGACCTTTGCCAAACTATGATCCTGAACATGAATGGACTCTCCTTGGCAGTCCAAACTTATGGGGCCTTTTGTAGCGGTTGGTTGGCCTCGAAGGCCGCAGCTTGGGATGATGATTATGGTGGTGGTGGTGGTGGTGGTGGTGGTGGCGGTGGTGGTGGTGGTGGTGGTGGTGGTGGTGGTGGTGGTGGTGGTGGTGGTGGTGGTGGTGGTGGTGGTGGTGGTGGTGGTAGGAATGATGGCATGCGTGATGCTTTTTAGCATGTCCCTCCCAACAGATCTGACGATAATGGTGGTGGGTGTCAGGAGCTCAGTGTCAAAATGTTTTTTGAACAAGGTAAAGGCGACAAAAAATGTTTTTTATCCCTTTTAGCTGGGAGAGGTAATCAGCCTCTTCATGGGCCAGTGCGGGACGCAGATCTCGCAAGCGCTCTGGGAACTAATAAGCGTGGAGCATGGCATTGGCCCTGATGGCATGCTAGTGGACCCGATTGCACAAACGGATGAAGACACTGCGTCCGCTCAGGTTATTTTCACGCACACCCAAAAGGATCGGTTTGTGCCACGCGCCACCATCGTCGACAGTGAACCTACAGTTGTTGGTGAGTACAAAGAAATGCTTTTGGATAAGCGCCCCTTCTTCAGTTGGTAGCAACAAGGCAGGCAAAGAAAGCCTCACCTTCTCTGAATAAAGATGAATTCGGGAAATAACATTTGACTAAATGTATGTTTTTGAATGTATGCGACGAGAGAATAGGATCCAAGACACTGAAACCTTATTTTCTTTAGGTATAAACTACCCTTCAGAGGTCTTTTACAGGTCTACCCATGCAGCAGAACAGCTAGGCGTCATTTAATGGACAAGAATCCTCCAGACTACAGTTGCTTGATCGGTTCCAACCAGAAACACACGACTAGTCAAAAAGTTCTCGTCACCCGAGTAAGGAGGAAATTATGTGCGTTTTTTCCTAAGCAAGGCTACTTTTTATATGCAAATTTTCGTACCGATGTCGGTTGGACAAGCGTCCACCGGTCGATACCAGTAGGGGGATTCCTCCTCGAGAATTCGCCCACAATAGACAGGATAAGGCCGTCTGTGAGCGCTAATGAGATGGAGTCTAATTAGACTTTAAAAAAAGTTTCTAATTATGTGATCTTTTAAGACCGTGCAATTTCCATTCAAACAACATCGTACCTGTCCATTTACCACTGCTCCTCATTTACAACAGAGTCCGTGCCCATTACAAAATGTTATGGACTCTATATGGTATCCTTTTAAAGGCATATAAGAATACGTGACTTTCCTTACGCGGAACGCATGCACCTTGTAGAATGAAATCACTAAGCACTAATGTAATGACTGATCAGGCTCCAAATTATTCGGGAATTAGAAAACTTTTTTGAAACCTAATTACACTCCTTCTTCGAGTATAAAATAAGAACCTGACATGATTCTCTATCAAACAACTGAAAGATAACATATTTTCGTTCGTGATTTCTATAAAATACAGTGAGTGACCTATCTCATGAAATGTTGGCTGAAATTCTAAAATGCGTTTTCGATTAGGAAGGATTACTTGGTCGCGGTTGTAATACTGATTATCTTGTGGCATACTCTTATAACATTTCGGACTCGGCAGGATGTCGGCGTTTAAATGCACGTCTTTTCAATCTCCTGTAGAAATCGTGCTCGGTAAAAATGACTACTTAAGTAGCATGCATTTTTCCCATTGATTTTCGATGGTCTTGGAAATCCAAATATATTTTATAGAAACCATAAACAAAAATCTGCATCCTTTTACTCAATCAATAGAAAATCACGTCTTCTTTATATTTTATACTTGAGAAAGGAGTATAATTAGGTTTTAAAAAAAGTTTCTAATTATGAGACTTTTTAAGACCGCGAAATATCCATTCACATAGCATCGTACCTGGCCGTTTACCACTGCTCCTCATGAAATGTACAACACGGTCCGCATCCACTGCAAAATTTTTGGACTCCCTATGATATCTATTTAATGGCATAGAAAAGTATGTGATTTTCTTTACGTGGAACGAATGCACATTGTAGAGTGAAATCACTAAGCGCTAATGCAACGAATGCTCAGGCTCCAAATTCTTCGGCAATTAGAAAACTGTTTTAAAACCTAATTATACTCCTCCCTTAAGTATAAAAAAAGAAGACGTGATTCTCTATTGATTGACTAAAAGAAAGCATATTTTTGTTTATTGTTTCTATAAAATATATTTGAATTTCTAAGACCATCTAAAATCAATGTGAAAAATGCATGCTACTTATGTAGTCATTTTTTACTGAGCACGCTTTTTGCAGGAGATTGGAAAGAAGTGCATTTAAAAGCCGACATCCTGCCGAGTCCGAAATGTTATAAGACTATGCCTCAAGATAATCAGTATTACAACCGCGACCAAGTAATCCTTCCTAGTCGAAAACGCATTTCAGAATTTCAGCCAACATTTCATGAGATAGGTCACTCACTGTATATTTGAATATACAAGACCATCGAAAATCAATGTGAAAAATGCATGCCAATTAACTAGTCATTTTTCACCAAGTACGGTTTCTACAGGAGGTTGAAAATGAGTGCATTCAAAAGCCGACATGCTGCCGAGTCCGAAATATTATGGGATTATGCCGCAAGATAATCAGCATTGCAACCATCCCCCTAAGTAGTCCTCCCTAATCGAAAACGAATTTTTTGAATTCCAGCCAACATTTCATGATATCGATCACCCACTGTATACGCAGGATCCTGATCGCACACAAGCCGGATTTCATCAAACTCGGACCACATAACGACAGGATTTATGATATGACTGCAGCATGAAAGCGATGAAGGAACGAAGTGCTCGACGACAAAACCTCAAAGAATGTGCAAAAGAAATAGCTTGTTTTCCCCAAAGTCATTCTGTGGTACAGCACTTCTGCCACCCGCCGCCCTTAGTTTAGTCAACCATCCCTATGGAGTTCAGAACGATTTGTGTCACCCAACGCCCGACGCAGTGATTTTCAAGGTCTGATTGGTTGCTGTTACTCACGGTCTTTCGGTCTCAAAGCTTCCAATGAGTTTCAGTTAGCGGTGAATGACAGTTCAACCTGGTAGCTCCTCTAAGGTACTGAAACAACACGAGCGGACTTTCGTTCGCTCTTGGGGGTATAACATTTCCAGAAGGCGAGCATACGTCTGCTTTCGGTGAATTTTCTTCGTGCCTGTATATTTATATGGCTATTGAAATAGTGAATCAAAAGATGCGGGCAGGTAGCTAATTATGCTGTGGCTCGGATTTAAAGGGGGAGGGGGGAGGAAGTGAAGCACTAACATGCCAGAATAGGGGCCTCGGGAAAGATAATTATATGTGGGCGGTTGGCTTGGTGGTTTTGAACCGCGTCAACTGTGGGACCTGTACGAAGTTTTTCTGTGCGCCTACAGTGCGTGACCGATCTCATGAAATGTTGGCCGAAATTTTGGAATGCGTTCTCGATTAAGAGGGATTACTTAGGTAAGGTTGTAATATTGATTCATATGTAGCATAATCCCATAGCACCTCAGACTCGCCAGGATGTCGGCTTTTAAATTCACCTCTTCTTGACCTCCTGCAAAAACCACACTTGGTAAAAATGACTACTTATGTAGCATGCATTTTCCTATTGATTTTCGATGGTCTTATAAATTCAAATATAGTGTATAGAAAACATGCACAAAATAAGCCTTCTTTTACTTATTTGGTAGAAAACCACATTGTATTCATATTTTGTGCCCAAAGAAAGTGTATATTAAGGTTTTAGAAAATTTTCTAATTATGGGATTTTTATGATCGTGTGATGTCCGTGCATACAGGACCGCACATGTCCGTTCACCAATGCTCCTCATGAAATGTGCAATACGGTCCGGATCCATTGTGAACTTTTATGAACTCTATATGGTATCTTCTTAAAGACATAGAGAAATGTATGATTCTCCTTATGTTTAAAGCATGTACCGTGTAGAGTGAAATCGCCAAACGCTAATGCAGTGGCAGATCAGGCTCAAAATTATTTGGGGACTGGAAAACGTTTCAAAAAGCGAGCATACGCCTGCTTTCGGTAAATTTTCTTCGTGCTTGTACATTTATATGGCTATTGAAATAATAGATCAAAAGGTGCGGGCAGGTAAAGAATTGTGCTGTGGCTCGGATATGAGGGGGGGGGGAGAGTGAAACACTAAAATTCCAGTCAGCGCCAGGGAGAATAGGGGCTCCGAGAAAGATAATTATATTCGGGTGGTTAGCTTGGTGGTTTTGAACCGCGTCAACTGTGGGACCTGTATGAAGTTCTTCTGTGCGCATAGGACTGGTTCGTGTAACCTGATGACATCCGCTTCCACCGTAGTCAACAGACGCTGCCTAAGCAATTTTGGATAGCTTGACGGAACCTCGTAAATCCCTCGAAAGGCCTGTCCGGCATCTATACGGTGATCTGTTTCTACTATGTGCTCGAAGATAGAGCTACTTACATTCTTTATTTGGCCCTTTCCTAACCATGCTAGAAAGTGCTCTCTTATTCTTTTTTACAAGCACTTTTGGGCACCAAAACGTTAGCTCGCCAATAGCTTAAAGTGTTTAACGGAAGAGATTCCGAGACATTAATCTGACTCAAAAGTCGTCCTTACTGATATTAAGCTGCTTCTGGTATGCCGTTCTAAATTTGCACTGCCTCTTGCTGTTTGAAGATCCTTAATTAAGGAAAGAGGGTTTAATCGGGTTTAACCTTAGGAACGAAAAAATCGATTACCGAGCAAATGAGGTATTTCCGATATAAGCAAGGAGAGCGGAATGACCCCTTCTGAATTAATGGATTCTACAACAATTCCATGTCCCGGAACTGAGGTTTCAGACAGGACCCAGTTGCTCATTGACCCAACGCTCTGAAGCCCGGGCACGGGCACATTCAATGCCAGATTCGATCCAAAGTAGTATAATTTATACAAGACTGTTTTTTGATAATCCCTCGGCTGTAGATAGGCGTTCAGATTTTTCGCTGGAGCCTTGAAGCGACTGAGCCCAACGATATTATCCTTTGTAGCATGACAACTGACGACATGGATTCATCCCCTTCTCCCTGTGGATTTTTTTACTGGACGCACTGGCAGTAACCTACTACCGATCAGGTCTGTGGGCTTCAGTCTAACTGCGTAGATCTTGATCCTCTGTAAACAAGGGAAGGTAATAGCGCGGAGGAAGTTCCCCTACAGACTACTAGGCAGTAGGCTGTAAATAACACAGCACATTCAGGTCACAAACACAACACAGATCCACAGCTTTTAGATTGGTTTAGTACGCAAACAAATGCGCGAAAGCTCTGTGGGAGGCACTTAACACCACAACACCTCCCAAGAAGCAAACTTGCACTCAGCTCGCTACTTGCGCCCGGCTGAGTCTGAAGGACAGTCTGCCCAGGTGCCTGCGATCTCACCAGAAGCCGGCATCCAAGAGGCACGCGGTGCCAACGCGCTGACGGTTAGTCGAGTGTTATGTGCGGACTTCATGCGCGGACTGCCTGTGAACCCGTGTAAGTCCAAGGGGACGAAACTCAGAGACCAAGTGGAACGAACTAAAAGTGGCTGCTCAGGGTCGAGGCATATGATCTGTTTTGATTGCTTGCAGCCCCAGATTGAAATCCCACCTTCTTTCTGACGGAAAGAAGTCAGAAAGAGGCGGTGGGGGAGATGACCTTGGATAGAATCCGACGCAGGTGCACAGTATGTGACCCCACTCAGGGAACAAAAACCAGGTCATCGCGCAATACGAGTTTTATGGGTGGAGTTCAGCGGCGGAAAGGAGAGCGTGATAGCGGGTAAAAAATCGATAAATGTTGCAGTGGCATATTGCGACGTCGCGCTCGATTTCTCTACAGCTACTTGCCAGTGAGCCCACGTACCAGGAACCCCATCCCCGAGAAGTGATGGGGATATCCAGATAATGGACAATTCAAGCAAAATTTGAACATCTTTTGCAATATACCACGATGACTTGGTTCTCGTTTCCTATGGGGGGTCGCATACTGCGTCCTTGCCCGATCCGATCATAGATGGAGGAGCATATTCACCGAGTCCGCATCCCCTCCCGTAGCCTATTAAAAGTTGCATGAAGCCGAGCTGGAGGAGGCTGACTAGTCTCCTGAATGGTGCGGGCCACTGTGATGTATGTAACCACTCACAGAGATGGTCGGAGGATCTGGCTGGCCGGTCTTTAAGTAGCACACTTGGTATCCGTTACGGTTTTCAGTAAATTACGCCCCCTTTCCCGGGGCCCGACTTTTCAACCCCATCGACTACTAAAAACTGTTATGGGGGTTGTGGCTTTGTACAGTTGTATGGATACAGCGGACGGCGTTGCTGGGCAGACAACAATCTGACCACAACCACCTACAACCTCTCTAAACCTGACTTTTTAGATGAGGTACGGAACGGCTTGTATCGGGGTATGTTCAACCCTGCAAGGCTAATCACCGGCCTAGAG